>JAJHUR010119160.1:0-10966 GCA_027495735.1 Lutjanus campechanus
TGAGACTTGTGCACAAAAAAGTTGGTGTTAAGCTAATATAACCATGGTGACTATATCTCTGTTTGTGATTTTCCATCAGGATCCTACTGACTGTGGTGGTGATCTTCCGGATTCTGATTGTGGCGATTGTTGGAGAGACTGTGTACAACGACGAGCAGTCCATGTTTGTGTGTAACACTTTACAACCAGGCTGCAACCAGGCCTGCTATGACAAGGCCTTCCCCATCTCCCACATCAGGTACTGGGTGTTCCAGATCATCATGGTGTGCTGCCCCAGCCTCTGCTTCATCACCTACTCTGTACACCAGTCTGCCAAGCAGAAGGAGCGGCGCTACTCCACAGTGTACCTCTCCCTGGACAAAGACCCAGACTCCATGAAGAGAGATGACAGCAAGAAGATCAAGAACACCATTGTGAATGGAGTCCTACAGAACACAGAGAACTCCAACAAGGAGGCAGAGCCTGACTGCCTGGAGGTCAAGGACATCCCCAACTCAACCCTGCGAACTACAAAGTCAAAGATGAGACGGCAGGAGGGCATCTCCAGGTTCTATATCATCCAGGTGGTGTTCAGAAATGCATTAGAGATAGGGTTTCTGGTGGGTCAATACTTCCTGTATGGATTCAATGTCCCTGCGGTGTACGAGTGCGATCGATACCCTTGCATAAAAGATGTAGAGTGCTACGTTTCCAGGCCCACAGAGAAGACGGTGTTTCTGGTCTTCATGTTTGCCGTCAGTGGCATTTGCGTGGTGCTGAACTTGGCAGAGCTCAACCACCTCGGCTGGAGGAAGATTAAAACTGCTGTGAGAGGAGTGCAGGCCAGGAGGAAGTCTATTTATGAGATCCGGAACAAAGACTTGCCCAGGATGAGTATGCCAAACTTTGGACGCACTCAGTCCAGTGACTCTGCATATGTGTAACTGCCTGTTACACATATATAAGGGGGCTGCAGGACAGCTGTGTAGAAAGTAATCATCAAGAACAGCATAACAATTCCTTCACAGTATTTAGTCTTCAAATGAAACATGTCAAATATGGTGAAACTGCAGAGAGAGGATTCAGAATTTCTGTTTCTGGAAAATGTTGGAAACAAAGCAAACTGCATTAGAGACAATGGTCACTCTATTCCACCTTTGCAGAATGTTTTCCAAGAAATCTGAGTCCTTGGTGATGGTTAAAAGAGCCTATGTCTCTAATTGACTGCTTAAGACTGGACATTTTCCACATGATGGACAATTTCTCTGGCTGACATCATGTTTAGTTTGGCGAGGTATCGATTTTATTTGTTTTTTATTCAGAGACAGGTGGACCACAAATGTGTTTGTCGTATTAGTCTGGAGAAGGCTCTGATGAGGAATTAATGTTTTCTTATTATGTAAAGTGCTTCTCAAAAGCATAAACTGATACATTACATGGTCAAATGTATGTGGACACCCCAACGCTCCAGCCATATCAAGGTCGAGTCAAGGTCTTCACAGCAAACTGGGAAAACAGTTTCTTTATGGACCAGGTTTTGTGCACCAGGGCATCATTATGTTGGAATAGAAAAGGAACAAAGGCAAACTGTTGACACAAAGTTAGAAACACATTGTTGTCTAAAGTATCATTGTATTCTGGAGCACTGATTACTCCAGGTACTCCAGTGGATCTTCACTATCCACTTGAGACTTGAGGCTCTCATAATAGACAGATTAAACAAAGAAACTCAAAATCTGTGCACCAAAGGTATTCTGACTTTTAGTCCCTAAAGGTGAATCAAGCTTCAAAACTTCCTTCCCATAATGTAACTCAGTAGTGTCTTTCTTTATGCCATGCATAATATGGAATAGATGGCAGCAATAGGTATGATTTCAATGTTTACAACTTGCAAGCTTTGAACTGAAACTTGGGGACCCAGCCCAAAACGTGAAGAACAGCCGCAGGCCAAAAGTAGACTTAAGGACACTCTCGGCCATGTAGTGTATCAGATGTGATGTCCAGGTGGACACTGAGTATATTCTTGCACGAACAAGCCAAATGAACATGCCTATCAGCTTTGAGCTGTGATGGTATATCAGTGACATTCCAATGGTTCCAACCAATCACCACTTTTACACACAATCTCTAGCAGTTAAAGGGTACAGATAGTCTTTAGACATTACAGAACATTACACACTCTGACAGTTTATCTTTCATCTTAAATATCTATGTCTTGGGAATCTCATTGTTTTGGATGCCTGTGCTCACACCACTGACCTTAACCTGAGTGATTGCTCCTGTGCTTAAGCTGAAGGAAGGTGGTGCCTGGATACCTGCCACCATTTATATTTTCTGTTACACCCAAGCGCCCATTTCTTTCATTTGTGATGTTTTCATGTCATCAAGTGCCATACATGTACATATATAAAGTAACCTTTATCCAGAGATATAAGAAAACATGAAATCCCACTTTTGATTATCACAACATCCTCTACCACATGAAGAGTTGTATGAAAATGGTGTGCTGAGCAAAAAACAACAACCAACCATTACATATTCCAGGGTTACTGATCTGATTTTAATCAGGACCGACTTTATCTTGATAAAGTGAAGCATTAATTAGAATTTCAATTGGAAAACCAGTGATGCATTACTGCTGCTGGTGCTACCCTGTTCAAGTGTAATCCAAAGTATGCTGCTGTTCAATAAGTATTAAAACATCTGTAATAAAATGGAAGCCATATAAATAAGACAAGTGTGGTGTCTGATGTTTAGGTTTTCAGTACAGCTTAAGGTCATCACCAGCTGCAGGTTGGACTGCCAACACATGGAGACAAGGAGAATGAGGATTTTGACATTCTGAATCAAGGTGGACAGCTGCTTTTTTTCTTCTCCTTCTCTGTCCCTGATAATCTTGCACACTTTGATGGATGATTTACAACCAAAGCTTGATCCATTTTACTGTTTAATTATGTGACGGTGAACTGGCAGTGTTTTTGGTCTTGCCTGAAGTTGATTAGATGTGGTTTTACTTAGAGTTATAGTGACCTGGACCATAAATTAAAAATAATGCTGATGTAGAATGGTTAAAGACTAAAACATTTTTATATCTAATTATAAAAATAGGGGGTCACATGGAAATTGATTAGACTGCCATGGGCCAGACATTTGAATTGAACAATTGAATGGTCAAGGACATAGGTGTTCTACATAGGACACTTCTACTGTTGGTCACCCTTTCTGAATTGCCAAGTGATGAATTGTGGGCTAATATGCTGTTGGGAATGTCCAAAACTTGATGTTTTACAGTGTACCATGCATGCTGCATACAGGCTGCAAAGGTAGTCATAGCAAAAGTCTGCTAGATTTTTTTATTTTTTCATATTTCCGTGATGTCAGTGTGGGCCACATGAAACCTTTCAGCCAGAAAAGAGTTTGGGAAGCACTGCATTAGCGTGCTGCAAGCCTTTTTTTCATAGGATGGAAAAGGCATGACTAACCCTACTCCACCACTTGTTGTCTTTATTGGTTGGGTTGGCTGGGGTGGTTAGGTTTAGGCATGAAGAGTGATGATTGGTTAGGATTGGGCTAAGAATATCAGAGTAAGCCAATCAGACACAGAGTAGGGTGGGTCATGGTCCGTGTATGTCGCGGTCATCCGTTTTTTGTTTTGAAATGACAAAATAAAAATAGAAAAACAATCTGTTTCTTGTTTTTGTGTTTATAATGAAAAACGAAAAACGGAAAACGGATCGTTATCCATTATCCGTTATCCATTAACCGATTTAATTTGATGTGTTTGTAAATCGAAATTGGGAATTAAAATAATGAGGGAAAACTAATTTCTCTATCTTCTGTTCGTTTCTGCACTGTGATGGTGTGACACGGCTCCAAACCTCTCTCTGTGACCCGGAAGTTGTAGGTCTGTTTACCCATACATATGTATAGTAAAGGCTAGATGTCTTAAGGCGGAGTCACTAACGGCATCACCGGGCGGCCATCTTACCACAGGCAAGCTCTCTGGCGGAGTCTGTGGTATGTGAAGGAAAGTGAGTGATCTGCACAAACGAAAATACTCTTATCTCGCTGAAACCTTAACGGATTTTCAAACGGTTTGGTTTCTTACAAACGTTATTAACGTGGTTACAATTCTGGATGTTTGACCGGAATTGTAACATAATTTTCCATAAGTGCAGTGTT
This sequence comes from Lutjanus campechanus, assembly GCA_027495735.1. NCBI lineage: Eukaryota > Metazoa > Chordata > Actinopteri > Lutjaniformes > Lutjanidae > Lutjanus > Lutjanus campechanus. The sequence goes on from JAJHUR010119160.1 coordinate 4,162, forward strand.
ACAACCATAGATATGTATAATAAAGGCCTTTACTATACATATCTATGGTTACAACCACACCTCTGACGTTTATAACAAACCAAGCCGTTTGAAAATCGGTATCAAATTGAGCAAGTTATGGTTATTTAAAAAGTATGCACCAGTACAACACAATGTTATGGGTGAGCGAGTTGACTGTGGTAAGATGGCCGCCTAGTGCGGACGTGCGATTCCATTGGCCGGCAGCGTGGACGAGACATCTAGCCTTTATTATACATATCTATGTGTTTACCTGTACTGCACTACAACACCAGAAGAAGACGTTAGCTTCACAGATATGGACAGTTGTACTCTATCGAGCAGGCAAACGCATATCAATACAAGAGGAAAATATGACAGTGGAGAAGATCTGCAGAATTTTTCAGGTAAGTCATCAACTATGGCTAGCTTGTGCTAACGTTAGCCTCAATATATCCACCGGTATGTCTCCCAACGGGGTCTGCTAGCTGCGTTGCTGTCCCACGAGTGCTTGAAATCCTCGAAAATGCTTGAATTGTAATGTGTTTTCAAAGTCTGAAAAGTGCTTGAATTTTAGTTTAAGTGCTTGAAATTATAACTCGTGTCTTTCACAAAATTGGGATCAGACTGACTATTTTCCTCCCTTTTCTCAACTTTTTGCTGTTATGAAACATAATTTTAGAGCATAACTCAGAGCTATTCAACTGTGGGCCAAATTTCCTTTCTTGTTTCTGCTATTCCATCCGTTTTTGTTGCCATCAAACTGTTTTCTGTTCAGATATCTGATTATTACCGTCAGTTTTCTCCGTTAGTCGTCTGTTTACTTTTCTGTTGGCGTTAGCGTTGTCACGGCAACGTCCGCATTTCAAAATAAAAGTCTCTAAATTAAAACTACCACTAAACACTGAACACAAAAACAGACAGAAAATACAGGGTTAAGCTAATTAAAATGATTAACATAAAAAAAAATCAAAATAAACAGCAATTGGGTTATTTACACTGATCCCAATTTTGTGAAAGACATGAGTTATAATTTCACTTAAACTAAAATTCAAGCACTTTTCAGACCTTCAAAATACATTACAATTCAAGCATTTTCGAGGATTTCAAGCACTCGTGGGACAGCGACGCAGCTAGCGGACCCCGTTGGGAGACATACCGGTAGATATATTGAGGCTAACGTTAGCACAAGCTAACCATAGTTGATGACTTACCTGAAAAATTCTGCCGATATTCTCCACTGTCATATTTTCCTCTTGTATTGATATGCGTTTGCCTGCTCGATAGAGTACAACTGTCCATCTCTGTGAAGCTAACGTCTTCTTCAGGTGTTGTAGTGCGGTACAGGTAAACAGACCTACAACTTCCGGGTCACAGAGAGAGGTTTGGAGCCGTGTCACATCATCACAGTGCAGAAACAGGAGATAGAGAAATTAGTTTTCCCTCGTTATGTTAATTCTCAATTTCGATTTACAAACACATCAAATTAAATCGGATAACGGATAACGGATAATGGATAACAATACGTTTTCTGTTTTTCATTTTTCATTATAAAACAGAAAAATGGGAAACGGATTGTTTTTCTATTTTTATTTTGTCATTTCAAAACAAAAAACGGATGACTGTGACGTACACGGACCGGCCATTTCATGATTTTGATAATCTCTGATGGAAACAGCATGTATCTTACGTTCATGCATTCATTAGTCCTGTGTAGGAGTAGTAAGACAAATAATGTTATTTACACTCTTTTTAAAGTGGCAGTTTCCAAAAGAAACTACTGGCCCGTAGACTGCCTGCAATGTGAGTGAGTTGTCCAGTTTTCATCTGTGGATGGATGAAGGAATAAGGAATCATCCATTCAAAATGAATCATTTATGTTGTAGTCTCAGCCTATAGACTGTGGGTGAGTACTGACAGTTTTGGCAGATCAGTTTCTAATATTTCCCACTGTAACCTCTATGATAACTCAGGGCAGGGCCACACTGGTAATAATACTGCCTGCCAAAAATAGCTGGCTCTCAACACACACACACAGTCGGTGTGTGTCCACATGCGCTCCTGCTCCATGAACACAGCAGCTTGTGCATGCAAAGCAGAGAGACAGGAGTGAAGCTGCAGCCAGAAGTGATCCACTGTGACAAGCCTTGATGTGATCTCTCAGCTTTGTTCTCACCACACTTTTACTTTGCTTACACATCTGAATGAGGAGCAGTTCTCTGACTCCACTGAGTATTTTTATCCTGTGTCAGAACAAAGACACATTTATAACTACTGAGGGTACACTACTGAGGGTATTATTATTATTATTATTATTAGTGGTAGTAGTAGTAGTAGTAGTAGTAGTAGTACTATTAGTACTATTATTATTATTATTAGCAGTAATAATAATGATGATAATATAAATAAGTATAAATAAAAGTATAAGATTAAAATATATTAAAAAAGAGACAACATCACATAAAAGCAAGTCTATAAAATGGGTTTTAAGAAGTGATTTAAAAGATGTTACTGATTCTGCAGCCTGATCTCCTCGTGCAGATCATTCCAAAGTCGAGGGGCCCTGATGGTAGAAGAGCAGTCACCTTTAGATTCAAGCCCTGACTTTGAAACAGCCAAGAGTGCCCCGCCCGCGGATCTAAGTCTGTGTACTGGATCATCAGAGGTTAACATTTTAACTATGTAACTTGGGGCCAGACCCAGACAGGCTTTAAAAGTGATCAGTAAAATCTAAAATCAACTCTAAAACGCACAGGGAGCCAGGACTGGGTTGATGTGATGTCATCTGTTAAAACCAGTTCTATTCTATTCTATTCTATTCTATTCTATTCTATTCTATTCTATTCTACTCTACTATATTATATCAACTTCCATTCTTACTAACCCAGGAGCAGCAATATTACTCAATTACAAGAACAAGTACTGGTGTTAGAAAAATACTCAAGTCAAAATGTTGATGATTCATGCAATTCAACCCATCTCCCACGAGTTCCCCCAATCACAGAAGCTCCTCTCGCAAATTTCATTAGCTGACTCAATGTTGAATCATTTATTATTTTTTTATTTTAATTTCTTTATTTTGTCACAGATACCGAAAACAAGACAAGATTTATCATTGTTACTGACATCAATCCTCCCTACTTAGAACTTCTCCTTAAACAAGTTGATTTTTTTTTAAAAATGCATTTTTTCTTTACAAAAACACTTGTGAAATCCTGAAAGGACTGATAAAAAAAAACTCAGTACTTTACTATGATTTTAAAAGTAATGTAGCCGAGGGTTTCTGTTACGCCTATACTTGTGAATCTATAAAACAAAGAAATACGGAGGCTTCGTAGAGTTGAACAGACGGCTTCACTTTTATTGCCGCACACACAGTCAAAGCCACACATACCGTACCACAACACTTCCGTTTCTGACCTTTCACAATAAGAGCTGCCGATATAGGCTATACACTGCTTCAACAGGTAACTCCAACTCGTTTACTCCGATAACATTATAAAATAGCTTACATACCTCCCCTCCTCCAAAAAGAAATGTCCTCGTTTCACAACACTAACAGCATAAATGCAAGAAACAAACATTTAACAAAAGCAAAAACATGCCACTAGAATACCAAGTTCAACAGCGACTAACAGCATCACATAACTGCACAGCTTCAAGAAAGTATGCCCCCAAAAATCCCAATTGCACACCAGACATAGCTGATACACAGTGTATAGCGTTTAGACATACCATATGCACTGAAACAACCTGCCATAACAGGACGAAAACATGTTAACATGAACAGTCACATTTCCCTGAACTCTTTTTTTGTGTTGACAGTATGACCCACCAGTCAATCATAACTGACAAAGTCCTTGAAACGAACTGGCTGCCTCACAGTCCTACCAGAACGAGACACAGCCCGTTGCATCCCGCTGGTGGCTGTGTCATGTGCAGCCCCAGCGCCATCAGCAGCCAGTGGCTCCTCAGCCCCCCAGTCCCCATGTGGCGACCCCTCATCCTGCAGCGAGGGAGCATGACCAGGAGAAGCTGAGATGCTACCTGAAGAATCAGCAGGCAATGGCAGAGTGTAGGGTTTCAGCCTATCATAATGGACCACCTGCCCCAGTCCGTCAGAGTTCAAAGGATTGTCAATACGATAGGTGAGTCCAGGTTCCCCCTGTGAATCCAACACCGCCAGGACCCTGAAGGGTCCCCTCCAGTGGGGGGAAAGTTTCATCCGGTCCTCTGTAGGATTATGCAGCCACACCAGATCTCCTTTGGCATATGGCTGGTGACGGACTGCTCCATCATAGTACAGTTTTTGTCCCTCATGCGCAGCGGCACCACATTGCCTGGCACCACTGAAAGCCGTCTCCAGCCTGTCTGCCAGAGAAGTCACAAAGTCGGCATGAGAAAAAGGCGTGTCCAGGCGCACCATTTGAGATGGCACCAAAACATCCACTGGGACACGTGCCTCTCGTCCATGAGTCAAAAAGTAAGGAGTGTAGTTGGTGGAGGCATGAACAGACGTGTTATAGGCAAAAGCCACACGTTTCAGGTAATCATCCCATTCACCCCCACAGGCCAACAATGATTTGGCCAGCTGGTCGATGAGAGTCCGATTAAAGCGTTCAACCATCCCATTTGATTTGGGATTGTATGGTGTGGTCCGTGTTTTCTTGATTCCCAAAAGCTGACACAGTCTCTGAACGATCTCAGCTTCGAACTGCCGGCCTTGATCACTATGAACCATTTCTGGAATGCCATGTACCAGGACATAATCCTCGAACAGACACTGTGCTACTGACTGGGCTGTTTGGTTAGGAAGAGCATACAGATTCACAAACTTGGTAAAGTAGTCTTCCACCACTAACACATATCTGTTACCCTTTGAAGTAACGGGAGTTCAAGAATGTCAGCAGCCACTCTCTGGAAAGGACGGGTTGCTTGGGACCCCCCCATTGGTGCTCGACGTTTAGGCACGGGGGCTCGACGGGTTTGACAGGGTACACACTGCTCACACCATTGCTGAATGTCCTTGAACATAGAGGGCCAGTAACATGTTTGCCGCACCCGTTCCCACACTCGTTCTGCTGAGAAATGTGCTGATGCGGGGCCTCCATGAAGGTGCTGCAGCACATCAGGGACAAGTGAGGAGGGCACAACCACTTGACAATGGGCATCCCCTGTGAGGGAGGATTTCACTGACCTACAGAGTAGCCCATTCACAACAGACAGGCGAGGATACTCTGTCCATAATTTCCTAAGCCTCCGGGAGCTACCTCTCATCTGCTCCCGAGGAGGCCGGGACCCATTCCTTTCAGCCCAATCCAGCACTTGAGCAATATCTGGATCAGCTTGCTGCAGTTCTCTAAGTCCAGTCCCCTCATGTGAAAGTGCAGGCACATAAAACAAGTCATTTAAATGAAGTTAATTAGTTAACTTAGGTTCGGGAGCAGGGTCACGCCTCAACCACACCTCTAATCACCTGACAAGCCTACTTATACCCGGCTAACCCACACAGCCACGTTTGTCTCAGATCTCTCAATGAATCCTCAGACAGACACGCACGCACAGCTCAATCGCACTCTTCAACTCCTGTCAACACAGTAGTTAGTAATATCTACTCACCACGGACGCTGAACTGCACATTGTTCCACCCAATTCCGACAGCGAGCTTCACGACGACCCGTTCAAGACAGTTTTTTCCTCCTCCGGGGCAGCAACCAGACAGCAGCCAAGCGTCTCACAGGAGCCGGGTGCGCCCGGTGGTCGGCGTCCCACAGTCCCGCCGCTCGAGCTCCACCGGCGAGATCTCTCCTGCGCCCGGCAAGCCCGGGCCTCCTCTCCACCTTCGGCGGGGGTCCATGGCACTGGTCGCCGCTTCATCCCTCCTCTCCTCCTACCAATCGGCGGTTTCCCCCGCGTCTCCGTTTACCAGGCACGACGCCCTCATGCTCCGCCTTCGCCTCCAGCACAGCGGTCTCCTCATCCGCGGTCGCAGCCCGATGCAAGGAATCGGACCGTCGCCTGTCTCCAACGCTTCCTGAGACAGAAAGGCACCCCCTTCCACTGTACCGACAACAGATCCAAGCCGTTTCAGCTGAATTCAGGCTCCATCGCTGCAGCTACAACCGCGCTTCCCGCGCTTCCGGCTTCGTCGCCCGGGCCAACCACCACCAGTGTCGTCAGCCATGACGTCACTCAGGTTTCTCCGCTACGGCCACACCTGCAGCATCAGTGGGGGTTGTATGTCCTCTGTGCTTACTCCCTCTGTCACTGACTTTCTCAGCCGATATCAGCTTTCTATTCATCCATGTCTTCGCAGCTGGCTTCACTAAATCCCTGTGCACATACATCCCTTCATCCCATCATCCCTTCCTATAGCCTACCTTTCCTTCTGCCATTCAAAGCAACATGGCTTCTACGTTTATGTTTATTTTATTTAAGAAAAGTCAGTGCACATTCATTAACATGATAACTTAAGTCACGTTAATGTGCCAGATTTAGCCATACCAGCTAATTTTCATCTGCAGTCCCGGTCTGGCTTCTACTCCCTCATTTCCTTTCACCAGCAGCACGGCAGCTAGAGAGCCCAATGCAGCAACCAGAGGGCTCCACCACAAGCCAGACAGCCTCTTCTTACTTATCTGACTCGTCTATCTTTACCCCCCTCCTCCCCTCCCTTCCCCAACACCCAAATGTTTTTTCCTGATTATGCTACTAACCACTCTCGCCAGCGTCGTCAGCTGTGACATCACTCAGGTTCCTCTGCCACAGCCGCAGCCTGCAGCGTCAGTCCCCACTGGTGGGGGGGGCG
>JAJHUR010119163.1:0-16719 GCA_027495735.1 Lutjanus campechanus
TATTTGCGCAGCTACAAAAAGTCACCTGTTAGAAAAAAGCATTTGAACAACTGACTGATGTGGTTGTTTTGTTAAAAACAGTCTCAGAGCATTGCTTCCACCAGTAAATTTGTTATGTTATGTTAGTTTCATTTTAACGGGTGCAGAGCATGGGCCAGTGACAGACTGATGGCAGCATTAAAGTTTGGCCGGATAGTTTCTGTGATAAAATGATCAAGGCCAGAATCATGCTGAGAAAAGCCATAACACAGATTTCATAGAACCCCTACATCAACTGCTGACTGGAGAGTTGAAAATATTACTACACAGTGTCATGTTAAAAATAAAGTAATTTATTCAACACATATTTTGAAAAAAAAAAATCTATATAATTAAATAAATAAATTAAACTGCAACTTTCTTGACTCATAAATCGTTCAAATTGACAAACATCATAAGTTTAATTCATTGCACTATTAAAACAGAGACAGCAATGATTTGCCTCTCTCTGTTGCCTATCATACATATTTATTCCAAAGTAAGGCCCCATGGGGAACATAAAAGGAGAAGGACTTCCAACTAAGCCTCCTGACTGTGACTGTTTAAAAAACTAAAATAAATAAATTCCCTGAATATAAAATTTCCTGAGGTAAACTGGGCTACTGGGCTTCCAATACACTGGTGGAAACCATGCGAAATGTCTTGATGAGAGGCTCATTGTTTGTGTTTTGTTTTTTGTTGAGGGTTTTTTGACCCAGGCCTGTTTATCAAAAAATCTTCATTTGAAGAATTAGTTTGTAGGATTTAGTGGTGTTTAGCAGTGAGAACGCAGCCAACTCAGTTCACTCAATCCAACTTTTTCAACCGTGGAGGACCTACAGAAACTTGCAAACAATATATATTAATATATTACAATTATTACAGTATATAATTGCTCATTCTAAGGTACACAATTCTTATTTTCAGGTCATTATATATTAATGTAAACATGTTTATGAATATGATATACTATTTCTGCCAATAATCCCCTGTAAATCTTATGTTTCCACCGGGCATGGCTGTGTCGTGTTCTGGCTGCGGCACGTCAGCTGGAGCTGATCTCAGTCATTCTACACAATGCTTGTGATTCCACCAGCAGCGCCTCAGCCCATCCCAAAAGCGGCTCACCACTCTGCTCTGCTTCAAATAGGCGCCGAGTCTATTTTTGCTAGACGCTGCATCAATTAGCACAGAGCAGATCAAACAGGCGGGAAGCCAGACACAGAAACGGCAGGGAGAATCCGGTTAGTTTTCAAAATAAAAGACCGCGTGCAGAGTGACGATCATAAAGACAGACAGAAAAGAAACTATTTAACCACGTAGCCTGCTTATCCATGGTAGAAACACAAAGAGCAAGGAAAGAGGATCTAATCAACCAAATCTGACCAAGTAAACATAATCATGCATCACGCTGCTGACATGCTTCTGAAATGCTGTTGGTGGGGTTTGCAGCTGTGCAGAGGACGGATCAGAACCGTGGTGCAGACGTGCCGTGTTTGGTGGAATCAATCAGTTGCACCCTGGACCTTTCACTCGCAAGGATCACGCCACGACAATATGTAGTTCAGGATTTTAATGAACGTTCAGAAGGATAGGATGTTGATAATGAATGAATGTAAAGGGGAGGGGTGAAGGTGGATGGAGGACATCATGGAGGATGTACTGAAGACTGGGCAGAGGGAGACTCAGTGTGGGGGTTCCGTCTCGGCATATTTCTGCCCGAGCTGATTATGAAGGATGGAGAAAAGGGGAAAGGGTGGGGAGGCAAGGAGATCTGAGACAAACAGGGTTGGATGGGTTAACCTTGTTTTCCAGACCAATAATCATGATAAAGCTCAAAAAAATACTACAAACAGGATGTTGAAGAGTTTCAACTTTTCAGAAGTTTTCGGTTTATCAGAAAAAATCACATTCATACTCAATACATTTGGAGATTGATTGGTTTTCACTGGACAGGAAGGGGATGAAAAATAGTAGTAATATCAAAAGTAACTAGTAATTATAAAGTATAAAGTTGCATAAAATGGAAATATTCAAGTACACATATTCAATTTGTACCTGAGTTAATGTATTTACTTCTATTCTACTGCTGCAAAATACATAGACAACATAAAATGTATTTTACTGTGGAAAGTGTTTTCAAAGAAAGGAGGAACAACTTGACCAATTTAGTGAAACTTTGGGATTCTGGTCAGGACAGAGCCCCTTTAATGATCCTGGATCGTACAAGTTTAAATTATTTGCTAGCCGATTAATCACAAAGACGGCAGGGAGTATGGCTGGTTGATCAGATGAATCGTGTTCCTCCTGCTTTAGACGAGATTCTGCTCGCTAAGCATTTATGACCCACGCATCAATATTATCAAAGGAGTGACCTATGGACTCCCCAACAATCACTGTTAATATGTCCACTATGTCCCACCTTCATCAATCATCAATAACCTTGCCCCAACACCCTGAATATCATATTGATAAGTTAATCTTCAACATTGATTCTGACTCCTTTGGTGTGCATTTAAATGAAATCAAAGGCGCATAAAAGTGAAGAGTTTAAAGGTCAACTAGGACCTAATGTTGAAACCTGATTGAACAGGAGGTCAGGGCAGCAGACTTAGAGTAGAATCAATGGTCTTCTGTTGACCTGAAAACATCCTTTAGTTTTATTATTTGTTTTTTTATTAGACTTGAATGACTTTCTTTAGGCTTTATCCAGTCATTGGCAAGATTAGTTACAAACAAGCAAAAGTAAAATCTGTTTTAGGTCATGTACTGTAGATCTGTAGAATTTTGTAGAACGTAGAACTTTGCAAATCTCTGCTGGTTGCATCTGGCAGTTTTGGTGGCACTGCAGTAGGTGGTTGTCTGTTGCCTGGCGAGGATCTGAGCTCTACTGAGTGACCTCTTCTAGTTCTCTATGGCTTCTTCACTGAAAACAGCTCCTTTCACATTATACAAGGTTGTTTAATGCATTTTTAATCTAAAAATATATGTTAGAGCAGTTTTAAACTCAAGTCCATATCAGCTCTAGCACATGGCACATTGCACAGTATTTAAATCAAAATCGCTGACGTATAAAGACTCAAATAGTAAAGAGCATTTTTGTAGAAGTGCCATCATTTCTCACACCAATAACAACAAACAAAGTGATCATCATGAGAGGAAGTGGCTGTCCATAGTTTGTGACGGTGCTGCCAATCATGATAGATGTGATCTTTGACTTAATTTACAGAGATCTTGATGTGTTCGTGACATAAAGACAGACCGAATATCTCCAAAGACTCCCTTAGAAGTAGCAGGAGTCATGGCAAATATAAAGAGGGGAAATAGGTGGAAGGAGAGTGACAAAGATAAGGTCCAGACCATTGAACTGCCAGTGATCTCAGCGGGATCTAATCTCTGTCCGGAGGCAGAATGGCATTGACACCAGCCAGAGGGAGGTGGTGGTGGGGGGAAGTGATGGGGGTGGAGGGGGGGTGTCAGTCATACAGGTACAGACATGCAGCATAGGTGGGTGCAGCCATTATGAGCTTTAGAAGGCCTGTGCCAATACAGACGTTTACTGGACTGCAGCTGCTGATGGGCAATATTTCACAGTAATGAGTAGCTTTCAGTTTGACCGTTTTCAGACCAAAACATCTATTTCTATTATGTTCTTGTCAGAGTGGAAAAGCAACAGGGCGTTTAGTCCATCATGGAGCACTACAGCATAATTCTATTAAATCCTGTTGGAAAATGTTGCACTGGACTGATGGCATTTATGTAAAAGAACGGTTAGAAGTCCTGGAGATTTGCAGGAAAATATTTAAATGAGAGGGTGCGTATAATACAGGAGAATCGCAGGATAAACGGGAGGCCTGACAGGTATGACTTTGGGCACAATGTTGCTTTGAGCTTAGTGTTAACGTCAGTATGCTAACATGCTCCTAATGAGTCCTGACCAAAGGACCAAAGTGTCCCTGGGCACCATACTGAACCCCAAATTGCTGGTTTCGTGCATGGCAGTTTGCTATATGTGTGAATGGGTGACTGAGAGGCAAATTGTGTTTGATGAATTACAATATAAATGCAGCCAAAAGATAGGTAAATATTGACAATATTGTACATACAAGCAGTTTAAATTACATATATAAAGCGACATATAACGTCTATACATTCAAGTCAAACTGTTTCAGTAAATTGTAAACAAGAATGCAGTAGTTTTGCAAGTTTTTTTTTGACTGAACAGCTAAATGTGATTGTGCTGGATGAAAAGTAAAGGGATCACCAAAGTTATTGCAACTCATCCTGAGAGGGGCCGTGAATGTCTGTTGTGAGAATGCATTGTTATTAAACATTAAAGGGATAGTTCACTCAAAAATGAAAATTCAGTCATTATCCACTCACCCTCATGCTGATTGAAGGTCAGGTTTGGATTTTTATTCCACCAAACTTTGCTGGAGTTTCACTGGAAAACTGTTGTGGAATCTCACTAATATCACGTGATTATCACATGTTAGGAAGATATAAAGAGTACAGAGTTATATGTTCTGTCTTTGAGACTAGCTTGTGACCAACTTCAGTCCTTGTGTTTACTGTAAAGTTTGATATTGAGTATGAACTTTTGGCTTTTGCTTATTAATGCAGATAATTCCCTTGATTGTCAGCAGGTCAATCTGCTCTGGTTCCTGTGGTTTGGACTATTTAGAGGGGCACTTATTGTTGTGATGGAGTTTGTCTCCATTATTACACTAGAAATTTACTTCTTTCTATTTCCTCAGTGTTTATGCTTCACGTCAACGTGTGTTGAGTTCTTTGAGTTCCTGCACACTGTTCCAGTTTTGGACAAGTGAAAACTTGTTTGCAGATTGATATTGATTATAAAGTCAGGAGAGTCATGAAGGTTCATCCTCTGAGCTCTAATATATCTAATGTCAGTCTAATATATTAACAAACCAGCAAATGCACACAAATGAAAGAGAAAAAAGAGAAAGAAAACAGGTAAACATGGGCAATCAAAAAGGGGCCCTTCAGTATACGCCTCTGTAAATATGACCTGAAGGATTCTGGGAAATGTAGTTAAATCATAATGTAAAAACTTTATGTCTCCAAGACTGTCCCATGACAATGCGTGTGATTGTGTGCATGTTTCTTCTTACTCATGCACATCTTTGATATAATTTATTACATTCAAACCATTAGTCCAGGATGAATGCAGTTGATTATCAGGATAATTTACTGCAGCTAATTACACTGTGATGGTGGTTTTCTTAAGAAAGCTGCGGGACTGTTCCACCACTATGAACACCATCCTGACTAAACTAATTACCTGCCTGCTGATTATAGGGCATCCATCCAAAGAAAATACATTTTCCCACTTTAAGCACTGATTTAATGTAGTTTTTTTTTCTGATGCACTCTCAAATAATTTAGGGGATTTGTGTGCAAATTCGTTTGATGTTACGCTTAATTTCTTGATGAATTTCCACTGACTCATTAAGCTGAGATGGAAGTCGACATTAACCTTGCAGATATTTGTGGTATTACTTTGCGAAATAAGCCTCTTATTATTACCCCTGGGGCCGTAAATTCAATCCATTTTATTTCAGACAGTAAATCCATGTTAAACATCACTGCTGTGACAGTAGTTAACATGCTGGTTCATTTCAGTTATGTAAAACCTTAGTTGACCAAGATAAAAGCATAGAAAAATATATAATTTTAGCCAGTTCTCTCAAACTTTAGAAAGAGATAAGCATGCTGACTGAGCTACAGGTGGAAAATGTACAGGGCCATTTCTGAGCACTTTGGGGCTCGGAGTAACACAGACACTGGGTCCTCTCAAACCCAAACCACCACCCCTCCAGCAATGCCCACAAGGTGTCTTTTTTCCAAGTTAGCTTTCTCACATCATATCTTCAGGCTCCATCCACTGAAATTTGGACTAAAGGCGTCTCTCTCTCAGTTTCCAACCAATCGAATCAACGAAATGTGTAATGGAGCACTGAGTGACACGTGCATTTTAGGACTATGCTTGGTACATTTCCAAGCAGGGAAAAAAAACAGCAGCCTGGTTTCTCAAATCACAGCTGAACAGAATGCGACAATGTGTTCCTGCAAACATTTGAAGAGAAACATGGGTAATGCGGTAACAGAAACTTGATTCATATTTGATCAGCTTTGCCTAGTTTGATCTGAGTTTTGTGAGCGGTGCGCTCAGAACGTGTGACTTTTCAAATCTGTAAATGTGGCGCTCCTCCGTCAGTCATCATATCAAACTCACCCCATATTAAATAAACACTTCTGATTGGTCTGAAGAGACCAAGGATGGGTGGATATCCATCTGAATGTACCTGCCTGAGGACATGAAACACAAGCTCATAGATTTGTCTGGTTCCCAAGCTACACATTACCCTTCTGTTCAATTAAATTACCCCACATTCAGCCCAGACAGAGGACATGTTGACACGTTTCTAATAAATAAACACTGATCAGAGCAATCACAAACTGTAAACAACGTGAGAGCGCTGCTGCAATTTGTAGTCCGGTGGTGTGATAATGTATGTGATAAAACACCCCATTTCCCCACACCGTGCGTCTGTGTTTCTGTTGGCCGAGCGAGAACATCTGCTCGATCAAAGTCGTGCGAAGGTGAACTGTGAAGTGTGTCACCCGGGCGACACTGCCTACTGCCCGCACTGTGGAACCTCTTGCTTTTTATTTTACCATGCACATTAAACGGTTGCATCAGCCACACATACTGCTTGAGCCGTGCAGCTCACACATGTGTCACATGAGGAAGCAGTGATATTTCATCTAGACATTTGGCCTTCATTAAAAATAGACACTGAAAATGATCTGTTGACAGTCATACCAGCAACATGACTGCAGTTTCATTGTCTCTGTAGAATAAGTCACAGACGTGGGCGAAGGGCCGTATTTTACCGATGCATTCTCTCCTTTTCTTTCTCTGGGAAAGGGTAAATGAAAATCACACTGCTTTCTGGTTGCAACTCTTTTCTTCACAACTCTGCGACAGCAATGCTGTCTTTGTGGCCACCAAACAAAGTGAGCCGCTGAAGTTCAGCACGATAGCCATCATGCACAGGTACAAGCAGGCAGGCAGTGTGGCCTGGATGTGAATTCACCAGAGCTCACACCAAAACAGAGTATCGCATGCTTGAATGTGCCTGTTGGTGTGTGCAATGTAACGTCAATCTTCTGTTCCAGTTTTGGCCCCATTTGAATGTTTTTCCAGGGACGTGGTTGTTTGAAACTTTGGCTGAACCACAGTTACACAACAGATAAATAATTCACATTTCAATTACAAGTCAATAACATCAGCAGCCCTGTTCAGGCTAATGGATCGACGTCTACCACTCTTTCTGTTAGGAAGCAAATTGATAAAGAGTCACACAAAATGTATTAAGTCAGCTGGTTGATCAATAATCACACAGCAGGCACTAAAGCAAATATTTCTCAAACTTTACATCCACCTCTATACCTTTAAATAGCTAATGGTTGCAAATATATTTTCTGAGATTCATGGTTGAAAAATCATGAATATTGGCTTCTTTCGCTGTCTAATAAAGACATACAATGCCCCAAAATTAATTGAACAAAATGATGAATATGCACCTAAACCCCTTAACAGGTCCTGGCTACAGGCCAGCTTATTGCCTTGCGGAGAACTTGAGGCCATCACCGGACAAAATTAAATTAATTTAGGTTGTAAATGAATGTTTCTATTGATACACTGTTGTTAATAATATCACTTATCTCCTTCTGTCTCTCTCTTTAGACAATGAGCAGTCGTTTTTTCCCCCACGACGTCATCCTCACCGACGCTGTTCTCAGTCTGGATGAAGACTCGGTTCTCTCAACAAACGAGGTGAGTCGCTGATGATGACTTATCAACCAACTGGCGTGACATTGACGGGGTTTTTTCACGAACCGGTGAACTGAGACGCTGATGCTTTATCAACAAAATGAGGTGAGACGGCCACGTTCCCAAGACACCAAGGCCACCAAAACACCATTATCAGACATCTGGATTAGAATCTCAGTGACTGAATTAATCACCAAACAGCTTAAGTAAAGAAGCCAGTTCACCAGGGTTGCCTGTCTAAACTGCACCTTTTACATGTTAAATTGTTGTGATCAGAAATATCATCTTTTAAACTGAAATAATGGACTGTTCACTAACTCCTGCACCCCTCACTGACTGTTGCTACAACTGCCAAGGCCTCTGTTCTCACACAGCGTAGCTTAAATGCTAACAGTGGCAGAATGACCACTGGAAATTCATAGTAATTTCTGAAACATTGGGTCATTGATTTCAGACAGAGATAAACAAAAGCACATTCTGATTTCTCACTATCACAAGTCGATTTTGATGGCCAAAATGCTAACTGTCACTGTAGCTAGCAAGCTAATTAAGCTAACGTTAGCTGCATGAGTTGATTGAAGAGACTGATTCCAGCTGAACAGAGAAGCAAAGTGTTTCCCCGTCTGGTGGACCAAATATTGGGTCTTACTTCCAAAAAAATGATAGCAAATGATAGTCTATGGCGAGAGACAAATAATTTTTCGATCTTGTTTGAATTGTGCCGTGAATGAAAGTTGTCATTTGTTGATGTAGCCTCTAAGATTGAGGCTACATCTGCAAACATTCAAGGCTTGTAATAAAATATAAGCATAAGAGTAGTGCTGCTGGAGCGCACTGGAACAATGCTCCAACACTTTTTTCCCCAAGTGAGGAAATTTAAAGTTCACATAATCTGATTAAAATTCAATTCAAGCATTATGTCGTGCAAGAGAGCCAATAAAAACAAATAAAATAGTCAAAGTTGTCATTTTGACATTTAAAGTGAGGTGATCGATTCATGACATCGTTGAGTAACATCAAAGAAAACCGTAACTGCTGGTCGGCTTTGAGAAGCACAGTGAATTAAATTATTTTTCATCCAGTTGATACCTCGCCACCATTAACTAGCAAAGATGAAAAGGCAGCAAAACATATTTTATTCATTATTCACCCTGATAGGTTCTTTATTTGTGGTGCATTCGCAAAGAAACCTGCCAGCTTGTTAGACTTGACTAGCTTGTCGTGCGTCCACGATGCCTGCAGGAAAATGAAAGCTTGCATAGGTTTTCATAGCCCAGCCTATTAAGATGAGCTTGACCTCTGCCTGCTTTGCAACTTTCCCTCAGAACTGCTGTTTCAAATTAAATTTCTGTACACTAATTTCAAAGTCATTTTCTTCTTCTCTCAACATGAGTGTAAATGAAATGTAGAGTCAATAAGAGCAAAGCATCAGATCATAGACGTGGGCAAAATGTTCGGTCTGTATATTATATATTCTATTTGGCATGTTTGGAAAAAGCAAGAACCCACTGATAAAGTCTGGAATAGCAAATAACCTGGAAGATGAGAGAGACCATTTTATTTGTGAAAATAAATTACTTTTGTTACAGTCAAACTGATCAGAATAACTTTCCAGGATGTTGACATTGAAATAAAGTAACTTCTAAATAGGCCTGTATATATAATGAATGAAACTATTCAGGAAGGACGGGGTAGTCTAGACTTTGGTAGATTGAGTTCCATCATGTCGGTTATTGGTTAAATTTCTCTCTGTCTCTTTCTCTCTCACACACACACACTCTTGCACACGGAGGGGGCGAGTCGTCTGCTTACATCCTCAGAGAGCTGTCAACTTGTGTATCTGCACAGCTGCACAATGTGGACTCTAAACACGATCATGTCTAGCAACAACAGTACAGTTCTGGTATATCATGGATTCAGTGATTCAGTGGTAATTAGCCTTTAAAACTGTACAATTTGCCTCGTACTGTTCACCACTGACCAGCTCGATCCACCTGTGATCCGTCTGCCACGATCTGTTTTACAACAGCCTCTCCCTTTTGACGTGCAGTGATCGTGTCTAGAAGGGAACCCCAGACCCGTGAAAGATCTTTCAAAAGTGATCATTTTAACACAAACCATGTTCTTTTCATAACAAAGACAAAGAAACAAGTCTCCGTAACCAGCACGTACCAGGACGTAGACGTTTCTGTCATAACCCCGTTACATTAGTTCTTCTCACAGTCTGGACTGAGATCTGGATGCTGATCGAACGGCAAGTCAGTCCACACCCGGCACATACCTCTTTTTGATCTGAAGTAATTTTTCTGTTGATCAGTAAATTGTTAATGACAGTGTGGCTGGAGATCATTCAGAGCAATTCCCCTCTCTCCCGATGATTGTGGTTTTAGTGTAATTTATTTCCCAGTCATTCACATGAATGACATGGCAACGTTAACTTCTGGAGACAGTGTTGTGTGTTGTTGCTGCCGAGGATCCGCTGTCAGCTCCTAAATTGCCGTTTCTCCCTCTTGGCAAGTTGATTGGGTGTTTTTTGTTACCAATCAAATGTTGTCGTTAAGAGGCATTTAGGATGAGGGCTGTCAGATGTGTTTGACGAACCTGACACTTGACTTGGATAACATTGCGTTGAGGTTGCTGGAGTAACGATATGAATCAGACGTGTTGAAGTAACTGTGCAGAGTGTAGCAAATTATCAAATCAAAAATATGAATTGTTGTAATTTTGCGCACGTTTTAAGATATATATATATATTTTAAATTAAAAAATAAGTGAAAACAAGTTAAGGGATGTCAACACTTTTCCCAAGACTCCACCACTAAAAAAAACCTGCCTCTGGACATGTTTTTAAAACCAGCTCCAGTCTGCGTGGTTTTATGTCAGCCGGTGGCAAAAGGTGGTGATGTCTTAACACAGTATTGATCCTTTCTGAAATGAGGCAGTCAGTCCACGCACGGTCATGAATACCATTCATTACAAATGAATTGCTCCATTGTGCCGAACGCCGCAATGGCCGCTGAGCGAGAGGAGGGAAATGTGCTTTGCCTTTAAAGGGCGATTCCAAATGCATCTGATGAAATGAAAGTAGGAAGTTTAGCAAAGCAGCAAAGTTAGACAACGGATTCAAAATACAAAACAAAGGGTTCTGATTACACACATCAATACTGTGGAGCCTCAGTGATTTACTGCGTCATCAGGATGCTGGAGACCCAGTCCTAATTAAATTACCGTGCGATGTGTGGTGTTGGGATAGATTAAAATGGTGTTCTTTTAATTTAGCTTAACAGTGAGGAAAGAGGAGGTGAAAGGAGAGTAGAGTAGCGAGGAAGGAAAGAAAAATACAGAAAGGAAAGAAGAGAGAAGTGAACAAGGAGAAACGACAAGAGGAAGAAAAAAAAGAAAAAATTATAGAAAAGCAAAAGAAGGGTAAAAGAAAAAGAAGCAGAAACGCAGACGAAAGGCCAGAAATTAATGGAAAAACAAGACTGTAGGAAATAAGGAAAGGAGAGCAGAAAAGCGCAGTGAAGAGGGTATAATGAAAAACAAAGTGCTTTCACAGAGTCAGGAGTTTTACGAGAGCCATTACCTCTGTGTCTGTATCATTACACTGTCAAAACACAGAGCACCTCTTTGATTAAAGTCTCTCTTGTTACTTAAAAGAGACGATGGGAAACACCCCAGTGGTTTGTTACAATGACACTTGTTTTAGAACAAATTAGAAACCAGTGAAATGTCGAAAGCATTGTCAAGAGAGGAAGTAATGTTTCTGTTCGCCCTTTTTTAATCAACACTTTGACATGTTAGCGGAGGTTGAAGTGTTCCTCTTTAGTGTTCTCTCTGAAACTACTGAAACCTTTAAAAAAAAAAAGGCAGATATAAATATTACATTTAAAAGTATGTTTTTCTTTTTTTTCTTTTTAGATTATTTGAATTCATATATAATTTAGGTTTAATGTATGGGATTAGTTTTGTGTAATCTAGGTGTCAAAATGATTCTGTCTATAACCACAAAATTGAATCAAAGCTTTAGTATTAAATGTGTTAAATCATTAAAGAAATTTCCCCAAGGACGTCTATTTGATTAGACTTTTAGAGCCATACTCTCTTGCAAAAATTAAAGCTGATTCGCCGGTTATAAAAGTTCCAAAAAATGATCGTTGTGTTGTTTTGTAGCAGAGGTTTTGATGGAGAATCACAGTGAGCACTAACCTCAGCAAGTACTTGCATCACATTGCATTTCCTTCGACGGTTTCGCAATTAAAGCTCCTCGTGAATGTTTTTTAACGTAAACTAGTAATGTAGGCCTTAATTCAGCTCTGACACAGCTGTTAGAGAGTGAACAGGTAACTGTGAGACTGTTAGCAATATGAAACTAACATTATTTTGTAAATGCATCATTACCTCATAATCCACGGTGTAAATACTGTTGGAAAATTGAATTAATCACATTACATTACACAACATTTGTTTATTTTATATGAGTTGTTCTGATACCAAATACCAGGATCCAATACAGCCTAAATTACTGGATAGGGTGTCAGCAAGTACACATGTCTATGTACCAATTTAGTAATCTATTGGGCTGCTACCTCCCACCAGCGTCTCCTACACAAATTTCTTTTTACCAGGATGGTGAAGTCATGACCCGCCCTGCTCTGACTCTGCTCTCTGACTGGCTACGACTTGCCTTTGTTGGTTTGTGGTTGTTTGGGTCCAGAAGGTTATAGGCAGGTTATAGTTAGGCTTAGACATGAGGAGAGTTAAGGAAAGAATTATTGGATTACAAGGATTACAACTTGTAGTCCACATCCACAATATCCACATGGAGGCACAACTACTTATACTGAAAAATATGATACAACAACACAGCTGAACTTTAAAGACGATCATCAAAGAAAGACAAAGTCAGTCTTGTATGTCTTCCAAAATTACTATTTCAATGGTGCTATGAGCCAGAAGTAAGAAATTTGATTGTTGAGTCTCACAAGTTGTCAAACAGATGTTCTTACCGACCTGTGATTGGCCAGAGTCTCCCATTTATTTGCCAAAGTTATTTGAAAAAGGAAACAAGATCTTTAAAACTTTTATACATGATCTAAATCAGCAACAAATAAAAATCTGTGGAAATGTAACAAATAAATATAGTTGATGCATTACAGGTAATATCTTTGCCTGTCTTTATTAACTGTCTTTTCATAGATTTAAAATGTGTCCCAACACGCAAACAACACAAGTTTCGCACTTGCACATTTCTTTTAAGTTATATATGTCTTAAACCTGAGGCAGTGAAATAATCAGGAAAAGCTCATCTGCGATGCTAAATGAGTGCTTGTGCTTCGAGAGTCATTACAAGCAGCAACCTCGTTTCCCTTCAGCTTTCCAGCGAGGAAAAGCTGCGATCCATAATGGATCGTGAGGCCCAACGAGCCCAAGAGAGCCAATATATCTTTAAACTCTAAGATGTTTTATTGATGGGAGCAAGTCAATGTTCACCTTTTCTACGCTGATGGGATCACAATTACACTTTATGGCACTACAATTTGTGCCACAGCAGTACGGGCGAGTTTGTACAACTAAACTTTTATGGGCTCACTGCTTGTTTTATGAAACGAGAGGAAGAAGAATCAGATGTCAGACAGAGAGAGAGAGAGAGAGAGAAGAATCGTAAAGAGCAAGTGGAGTGAATCTTTGCTGTGCTCACTAACCCGTTCCTCTAATTGCCCTTTTAACATGGTGAGGGGATTTATTGAAAGGAGATGAAATATGTCAAGTGAGTGGAAATGTGCAAGAGAGAACATTACACTTTTAATAGGACTTTTCATATTATAATACCTCAGTGGAAGAATAGCTTTGCCAATTTCATAATTACATTGTTTCAGCTCATTAAATGTATGATTATTCCATGAAGAGAGATTAGAGAGGGAAATACGACTGAAAAAAAAAAGCCTGACAAAGCTTTTGTCTCTCATTGGTCGGCCAAGCGTGCTGCTGCGTTGTGCCCTTTGGAAGACATTTTCAATATGGTTGATATGGTGGAGGTAGTCCGTCAACAGCGATGGCAGAATTTGTGATCCTCTCACCGTTTAAAGGCCTGTCTTTGTTGTTTAAGGGTTTGGGCACATTTCATCAGTGTGCAAGGTTGGTAGTTGAGATTTACATAATAATAGAAAACATAAAGATATTTACCTCAATGGCCTTTTTTATTTAGGTATTAGGCATTTAGGCATTTTCGCCACAATGCTTTGTAATTATGAAAACATTTTTTTTAATAAAAGCAAATTTTTCTCCCTCTTGATCATCAACATTACATGCAACTGTAGTATTGAAGCATAGACACACTGGGCGCAGAAGCACCACGAAGCGTCCTAAAGCGCTTCCCGCCTCCCTTCGGCGGCCATGCTAATTAATTGGACTGAACACACAGAGCGCACTGTGGCCGGCTCGTGATCTGCAGCAATAATTTCTGTCTGTTCTATTTTTTCCTTTCCCTGCGAGTGAATCTGGCACGAAAACACACTTATAATCCACTATAAACGATATTAATGATATATTATGTATGATACAAATGATCTGATTCTGATAAATGATTAAATATGCATCCCATCCCTCTTCTTGTTGTTTTCCCGGGGTTTTCAATTTTAAATTTCCTCCACATGTTAAAACATTAAAATCTGCCCCTTCGTTATATTTAAAAGAAATGGTATTATTGCTGTTTATGGTTGTTTTTTTACGTACTTATTCCATATATTTGTGCCAGTTGTATCTACAGAGAATAAGCAGAGCAGAAATACAAGCAGGAGGTCAAGACCCCCCTAACAGATCATCATGGGTACACAAAATAAACCAAGCAAGGACGCAACTGGGAGGCTATCATTGTTTGGTCCATGAACTCCACCCAGTTTTGGTGATGTTTCAGGCTGACCGTGGAGCAGACTGATTGCCACCTAACTTGATTGTCCACCATTGGATGGATGGATGGATGGATGGATGGATGGATGGATGGATGGATGGATGGATGTTCAGTATTAAAGGAGAATTTCAGTGTAATTCAAGGGATGAAGGAAGTTTTTCAGCTGGCAGATTGGGTCCACTGTTTCTGAGTTTTCAGGTAAACTATTATATATTGGACTGATATTTAGGACTAGACCATGTCTGTGTGTGGGGGTGTTGAACTGGTCCATGGTCTCAGGTCCTGTATAGACTTAAATAACTAGATCATGGTCTGCTGTCTGTACTTTCAGGAGTTCGGGACATACTCCAGCTCAGAATACGTTGGCTTAGATGTCTTCGCAGTTGTCATGGACAGAGAAGTTTCCCGTAAAGACCAAAACCACCTTTTGTACTAGGCTGTAAACATGTTTATCCCTGTTGTAAAGTATGGGATTTAATTATGGGGCTCTATAAGGATTGACTTTTGGAGCCATCTTCCACTTTTTCAGCCCTGGAGGTTGCCGCTTGGTTTATAAAAGACAACATGGAGGCGTTTCCTGTCTACCAAAAGCTGCAACATGTGTTTTATGTGGGTTCAAAGGAGGATCAATAACATTTTGAGCTTGTGAAGCGATGTTCAGGAACAGAGAAGAGTGGTTGTGTCCCCCTCTAAAATGAAGAAGAAAGAAAGTTCAGTTTTTGAGTGTATAGAAGATTACTGTGTGTGCACAAAAACATAAAGAATATGATTATTAGACTCATTAGAATTTGAGCAAAAGATTTATAAACAGTAAACTTGCACAAACACATATGATATGCATAATATATTATTATTAGTGAACAAAATATGTTGCCAACAACTGAGTGCAAATTTAAAGCGTGTGTGTGTGTGTGTGTGTGTGTGTGAAACTTGGCACTCAAAGCTCAAACACTTTGTGTGACACTGAAGTCACACATGCACACACACATTTAAGCTTTGGGAAGCATGCTGACTTTCTCACAGTTTCCTTTGTTAAAATCTGCACCACCTACATGTTCACGTTGACAAATTTAACAGGTTTAATAAAGGTTATATATATTGACAATTTTTTTTTTCAACCTTAATTTCAATCCATATGTTTTAAAGTAAGTTGTGTTGGGGACAAAAAAAAGGCTTTTACTGTTATTATTAAGACAAACCTTAAAGCGATATTCCACCCTGTTAGAATAAGCCACTCAGTATGTACTCACCACTATGCCGATGTGATGATGGGTGAAGATCTTCAGTTCACAAAACAATCCTGGAGTTTTAGGAGAAACAGGGTAGCAGCCTCATCCAGTACAATGGCAGTGAACGGTGACCACGGATAAAACGTTAAAAATAGCACACAAAACAAACACAAAATGTCTCCATCCTGCTTGTGTGGTGTAATCCAAGTGTCCGCGAGCCGCGACTTTAAAAAATTAAACGCAAAAGACGCCATTTTCGCCATGTTTTTAGTAGAAATATCAGCTGTAGCCAATAGCAGTAGGATGTAAACATGGCGTCGATCTCGCTTAATGGACGCACGTACGGAAGTCTCGCGAGATCGACGCCATGTTTACATCCTACCGCTATGTGCTACAGCTGACTTTTCTGCTAAAAACATGGCGAAAATGGCGTCTTTTGCGGTTAATTTTTAATGTTCCGGTTTGCAGACACTTGGATTAAACCACACAAGCTGGATGGAGACATTTTGTGTTTGTTTTGTGTGCTATTTTTAACGTTTTATCCGTGGTCACCGTTCACTGCCATTGTACTGGATGAGG
Organism: Lutjanus campechanus; assembly: GCA_027495735.1. Taxonomy (NCBI): domain Eukaryota; kingdom Metazoa; phylum Chordata; class Actinopteri; order Lutjaniformes; family Lutjanidae; genus Lutjanus; species Lutjanus campechanus. The sequence continues at coordinate 16,601 of JAJHUR010119163.1, forward strand.
CTGCTACCCTGTTTCTCCTAAAACTCCAGGATTGTTTGGTGAACTGAAGATCTTCACCCATCATCACATCGGCATAGTGGCGAGTACATACTGAATGGCTTATTCTAACAGGGTGGAAT
>JAJHUR010119165.1:0-10584 GCA_027495735.1 Lutjanus campechanus
GAATCAGACCTCTGTGTCAGCTGCAGGCCTGTAAAAACTCTGACCAATCCCTGCCATTCGGTCCGAATGGAAAGAACCAATCAGATGCCTTCATGTCTCCTGCTGCTCCCGCCCCCCTCTGTCCCGCCCTCCTCCCCGTGCGCACTCATCACGTTTCACTGTTACCGGAAATATTCAGCTCACTCCTCAGCAGAAATACCAAGTTAGCAGGAGAATAAGTTCATAAGAGTACGACAGCAGAGAAAATGCAGCCAAAAATACTTCCAGCGTTACTTGTAACGGCTCGTCCTCCTAAACAGGGAAAGAAAAGAAAGCTGGAGGCAGAAAAGGCTGCGATGATAAAGTCTCTGGATAAAACTAGAAGACAAACCAGAGTCAACATCAGTGCAGCCTTTGAGCTGTGGAGACAACTGAGGCATCTGACGGGCCTGAAAAGTGATGCAGAGATTGATGTCTCTCTGTTGGACAGGTAATTATTTGTTTTGCTTCAGGGGGATTTGTTATTTTCATGAAATATGTAACGTTTGCCAACTTAGCTGCTTTTGTAGCTCGTATTAGCCCAATGCTAACATTAGCTTCTCTGTCGGTGTAAGCCGGTGGTCGGTACATACTGCTTATCTAACTTATAGGATCTGTGCTTCCTGCACGGAGCATTGAGCGTTTTTACTCAACGTGGGGCGTGGCTTTGGACGGAGCACTGACGGGAGGGGGAGGAGGGGGTGGAGCTTAGAGGAGGTGCCACTTTCAAATCTTGCTGTAGTATTGACAGGTTAGCTAGCTAACTGGATTTCTGTGTAGCTAAAAATATGTTTTCAGTAGTATTGACAGGTTAGCTAGCTAACTGGATTTCTGTGTAGCTAACATTAGCATCTGGTATGTGGAGCTAATGTTAGCAGTTGGTCTGCACCTGGTAGCACATTGTTGTTTATATTGAAATGTTTTATAAAATTGTAATCCTGCTAATAATCCACCTTTAAAAAAAAAAAAACTAAATTTAACTGTAATGGAACAGTGTTACTCTTTTTGTATCCTAATTATGTAACCTTGTCACATGTTACTCCCTAAGCCTGGTGACCAGGATGTGGCTAGCTTAGCTTAGCACAAAGACTGGCAGTAGTGGGAAACTGTTAGCCTAGCAGGATGTTTATTGAACAGCTGTAGAAACAGAAATAAAAACAGGAGATGTAGCAGAGTTAGCGTTAGCATTAGCATCAAAGCTACCTGGTTTCATCTCTGTCGACTGAGCTCAGCTGAATACAGTATGTCACAGGCTAGCAGCTAACAGGCTAACAGTGTTCTTGTACTTCTAGTGTGAGCTGAAAAACAAGGTAATAAGAACACACACACACACACACACACACACACACACACACACACACACACTGCGGTCTGTGTTCCTGTTTATTGAGTTTCCTCAGCAGCTACCTCACTTCCTTCCTGTCAGGCTCCATTTCCTGAGCAGCCGCTGGGTTCACACACACACACACACATACACACACACACACACATACACACACACACACACACTCTGGTGTTTTCTTGTTCTGTATAAATGACCACAGTGTTCTCACACACACACATCATGAAGGTGTTTCACAGACGTGCAGCTCAAACACTCACAGAGACACAAAAACACACAAACACACAAACACACAATGTTTTCAGTGTTTTCTGATGTGAGAAAGTTTTATTAACATTAAATTTTCAGCATTTTGGGAAACTTTCCTTTTTCTGTTGAAAAGACTCTTAAAGACGACTGTGGTTGAAAGTTTTGTTTCCGTCTGTTTGCAGACTGTTGATGAGTCAGTTTAAACTCTGGCTGGTCTCAGATCAGTGAGTCAGTCTGACTCCTGAACATCAGATCTCCTCCGAAACAAACCACAGAATATTTTAAAGAACAACCTGAGCAGAGTTAAAGTTTCCACAGCAGCAGATAAAAAGCTTCACTTTATTTTATTCAGCATCCAAACATCTTTAACAGTTTGACAGCAGACGCCTGAGCAGGTCGACCGCCCAGCCGGAAAATACTGAAAGTGCAAAAACAACAACAAAACAAACAAACAAAAAAACCTTCACCTGAAAAAGTTTTGATCCAAAATGTTCCACAGTGTTGAAACCTGGTCACCAGCTCAGAACACGTTTGTGTTCGAGGTGTAAAAAGTGTTAAAATACAAAATGAAAAGTGTCCAAACAGCCGAGTTTTTACCTGCAGAGTGAAGTTCACCTTATTAAAGCTGCTGCAGGATGATGAGGTCAGAATCTCTCAGGTTCCCTCCACAAACAGCCAATCAGATCTCTCCTTTGGATTATTACAGAAAATTTATGGTACTGACACAATTTGTTCAGGAACATAACGGTTTTATGATTTTTGAAGCATAAATACAATCACCAGAAATAAGAAGCTAACAGGCCATAAACTAACTACACCACAGTCACATGACTGAGACATGATGATGTTTAATGTCCCAGAACAGCCACTGTAGCTTAATTTAGCCAATGTTAGCAATTGCCTTTTTAAAGACACATACAAGCTTCAGAATTGAAATATTTTATGATGTAAAACAAAATGTGAAAATCTCTTAAACTTTTAAACACAGACGTCAAACCAAAAACTCAAAAACTCAAAAACAAACACTGACTTCAGATGTGGTGAGCAGTTGTTCTGTGTAGCTAATGTTAGCAGCTGGTCTGTGTAGCTAATGTTAGCAGTTGGTCTGTGTAGCTAGTGTTAGCAGTTGGTCCGTGTAGCTAGTGTTAGCAGTTGGTCCGTGTAGCTAATGTTAGCAGTTGGTCCGTGTAGCTAATGTTAGCAGTTGGTCTGTGTAGCTAGTGTTAGCAGTTGGTCTGTGTAGCTAATGTTAGCAGTTGGTCTGTGTAGCTAGTGTTAGCAGTTGGTTCGTGTAGCTAATGTTAGCAGTTGGTCTGTGTAGCTAATGTTAGCAGCTGGTCTGTGTAGCTAACGTTAGCAGTTCCAGACAGATGATAATATTTTTATCTTACACACACATGATATCAGATTCGTCCAGTACAAAATATGAATTTGCAGATGAAATATAACAACGTGAAGAAAAAACGGACTCACTCTTTATAACCATGAACAAGATAACAACATTATTTGAGACAACGAGACAAGAAGAATCTCTCTGATGTGCAGAAGATAATAAAATAAGTTTCAGGGTTCTTTAATCCTCATTAATGAATTCATCGGTTCATGTTGTTGTTTCATTAGGTTGTAGAATCATATTTTATCTGCTGTGGCAGCACAAGAAATTATTTTATTTTGAGTAAAATTATGTTTCTACAGGTTTGATTTTTGTCGTCCTAGAATTTATTTGAAGATGAAATATTTTGCAGCAGCAGCAGCAGCAGCAGCAGCAGCACCCTGTGTTTTTGTTCTTCGCCTCCATTTTGGCTCAAACCTGATGATTGTCTCAGCTGAGCAGCAGCTCGCTGATTCCACCGCTTCCACGTGTCTCTGAGGACGTCCCACCTGTTACCTGAGAGGAAAAGTCAAAACTCTGAGCAGAGCTGGACGACAGGATGACAGCTGTCCGGTGTCTCCCGAGTCTCACCTGGAGTCTCACCTGGAGTCTCACCTGGACAGGTTCTGGTCGTACCTGCGGGGAGCAGAGGTGATGACATCATCAACTAAATTTACATTTTCACTCATGAACACGTTTGAATATTTTGAACATCTGGACCACATCTGTCCTTCAGACTCTGTTTGACCCACAGAGTTCTTCAAAGTGTTCTTTACTTTTCCTTTGTTCTGTTAGTCTGGGTGACGTTCTCTAACGTTCTGTCCTGTGGTCAATAAAACAAGATCTTTAGATCCCGTAGAAACGAGGTGTGACTCACTCAGAGACGCAGTCTGGGATCTGCACGTGCTCAGTGGGGACGAAGTGAGACAGATCCTGAAGGCTGTCCACAAACTGCAGCTTCCTGCTGAACTTAGAGCTGAACGAGGAAGAGGAGGGAGAGGAGGAAGAGGAGGGGAGGAGGAAGAGGAGGGGGAGGAGGAAGAGGAGGGAGAGGAGGAAGAGGAGGAAGAGGAGGGAGAGGAGGGGGAGGAGGAAGAGGAGGGAGAGGAGGAAGAGGAGGAAGAGGAGGGAGAGGAGGAAGAGGAGGGAGAGGAGGGAGAGGAGGAAGAGGAGGAAGAGGAGGGGGAGGAGGGGGAGGAGGAAGAGGAGGAAGAGGAGGGAGAGGAGGAGGGAGAGGAGGAAGAGGAGGGGGAGGAGGAAGAGGAGGGAGAGGAGGAGGGAGAGGAGGGAGAGGAGGAAGAGGAGGAAGAGGAGGGAGAGGAGGAAGAGGAGGAAGAGGAGGGGGAGGAGGAAGAGGAGACAATATGTGAGTGTTTGGTTTGTGAAGAGTGATGAAGATGATGAAGATGATGAAGAGGAAGATGAGGATGAAGCAGACCTGATGAAGGGTTTGATGATGGTGATGAGGGCTTTGATGTACCAGGTGGGATGAACCACGTAGAACCCCTTCAGGTTCTTCCTCAACCTGCACACACACACACACACACACACACACACACACACACAGAGTTATTACGAGGCTGTACAGGTTGACCCAGTCCATCCTCCAGGGACCAAATAAGGAGTGAGACAGGAAGTGTTGAGGTGTGTCAGAGATCAGCTGACTGATGAAGACGAGTCAGTCCCACATTTAATAACATGAATCAATATGAATCAAACCTCTGTGGTCTGTGAAGGAGTCAGAGTTCAGTTTATTAGGGACACCTGTCACCTGGACAGTCACCTGGACAGTTTGAACCAATCAGCTCGGCCAGAACATCTGAACTCAGTTTGATTTGATTAAAGACATGTTTCTATTTTTATTTTCATGAGAAACTGAGGGGGAGAGAAAACAGTGAAGATCTGACGCCCCCTGCTGGACAGAGACTGAAATAACATCTGAGAGAGAGACACACACAGACAGACAGACAGACGGACAGACAGACAGAAGTAAAGACAGACAGACAGACAGACAGACAGACAGACAGAAGTAAAGACAGACAGACAGACAGACAGGCAGACAGACAGACAGAAGTAAAGACAGACAGACAGACAGACAGACAGAAGTAAAGACAGACAGACAGACAGACAGACAGAAGTAAAGACAGACAGACAGACAGACAGAAGTAAAGACAGACAGACAGTTTCTCTCGTACCTCCTGTCGATGGTGGTGTAACACTCTCTCAGCCAGCTGATTCCTGGTAGTTTGTCTTTCTGACCTCCAGCACAAAGATACACGATCACATAGTTTTCTGCAACCATCAGATCCAGAGTTCCTACAACATACCTGCACACAGACAGACAGAGAGACAGACAGACAGACAGACAGAGAGACAGACAGGTGAGACTGATTTAAAACAACAAACCTGGAAGAAGAAAAACATGCTTCAGTGTGGATTTGATGGCAACATGGATGATTTTGTACAAAGTGACTCAAAAGGAAGAACGACATCAGGAGCCACAGCTCAGTTTAATGTTGGAGTCAAAGGTCACAGATGTGTTTTTATTTACCTGAACAGGTGATCCATCACATACTGGTAGTTTTCTAGACTGTTCTGTGGCAGGTAGCAGGATGAAAACACAATGATGTCATTCATACCGTCTCCATAGTAACCTGGGAGATGATGGAGGAGGTACCATGATTGTTATGGTGGAATAAAAACGCAATAAATAACAAAATTTGGTATGAAAAAACAAAAAACTATCCGGTGCTAACCAAAACATACCTGGTGTTTGCAAAACCTACCTGGTGCTAGCTAAAAAAATAAATATAATCCTGAAACTAGTAAAAACTTACATTTTTAAACAATAAAAACAAACAAACAAACAAAAAAAGACCATGCTAAATTAAAATTAACGTTAAAAAACTGATGAAAATTAAAACTACAATAACTCTGGAAGGTACAACAGATGATCAGGACTCTACTAGGTGATCCTCAGGTGAACCAGCAGGTAAACCAGCAGGTGAACCAGCAGGTGAACCAGCAGGTAAACCAGCAGGTAAAGACTCGCCGTACCTCCGTGTGACAGCACCCTGAGAAACGGCTCCAGGACGCTCATGTTGACGCGGCTCTCCTGCGGCGGTTCACCTGTAGAGAAACAGCGCCACCTGATGCCCTGACTGTCCACCATGTCCTCCCGCTCCAGACCTCCCAGTTCACTCTGGTCTGTCCCCGGTCCAGAACCAGTCCGAGGATCAGACCTGGACCCGGGACTGTAACCCACCGCTCTGAGACGTCGGGACGCGACACCGAGACGCCGCAGGTCATCTGGAAAACAATCCTGTGATGTCATCAAAGGTTTTTGGGATGGAGTACACAATCAGATGGTCATTAAAAATGTAATTTTCATAAAGAGGCGTCCCATTGATGACCTCTGACCTCTCACCTTCCAGATCCAGGTCGTAGATGGGGAAGGGCAGTGATTCGCTGTCGGAGGGCGTTTCAATGGCGTCCAGATCGAAGTCCAGCCCCGTGTCATCATCATCATCAGGTGAAGGAGAGAGGAAGGCCGAGGGGAAGTCGTCTGAAACCGTCGACTCACTGCGACCTGAAGAAGATCAACATCTAATGTTAGCCAGAGACTACCTGGTGTTAGCCAGAGACTACCTGGTGTTAGCCAAAGACTACCTGGTGTTAGCCAGAGACTACCTGGTGTTAGCCAGAGACTACCTGATGTTAGCCAAAGACTACCTGATGTTAGCCAGAGACTACCTGGTGTTAGCCAAAGACTACCTGGTGTTAGCCAGAGACTACCTGGTGTTAGCCACAGACTACCTGATGTTAGCCAGAGACTACCTGATGTTAGCCAGAGACTACCTGGTGTTAGCCAGAGACTACCTGGTGTTAGCCAGAGACTACCTGATGTTAGCCAAAGATTACCTGGTGTTAGCCAGAGACTACCTGATGTTAGCCAGAGACTACCTGATGTTAGCCAGAGACTACCTGGTGTTAGCCAAAGACTACCTGGTGTTAGCCAGAGACTACCTGGTGTTAGCCAAAGATTACCTGGTGTTAGCCAGAGACTACCTGGTGTTAGCCAGAGACTACCTGATGTTAGCCAGAGATTACCTGGTGTTAGCCAGAGACTACCTGATGTTAGCCAGAGACTACCTGGTGTTAGCCAGAGACTACCTGGTGTTAGCCAGAGACTACCTGATGTTAGCCAAAACTTACCTAGAGACAGACTGAGAGCTGGAGCCACCAGGATCTTCTTCTTCTTTGGTCGTGACCCAGTCAGAGGCAGACTGGTGGGAGGAGCTGCAGACAGAAATATTAAAATAATCTTGGTTCAGTTTTAACGTTCAGCAGAGAAAAAAAAACGAAACTTTAAAAACAACTGAAAAACGACTGAAACAGGAGAAAAACTCTGACCTGGTCTGTCTTTGGTCGGTGTCGATGATTTCTGCTCTGAGACAAACTCGTCCTCAACGGCTCCTGAGGACAGGAAGACAGGAAGTCAGACAGGAAACCGAGAGAGGAGAAGAAGAAGAAATGTTCTCAACTTAACAGAGTCACCTGGCCGGAAGTCATCCTCCTGTCCTCCATCAGCTGCTGGGAGACAAACAGAGGACATGAAGAGAACCAACCAGTTAAACCTGAAGAAGACATGAAGATGGACTCGTCTTCCTCACCCTCTTTGTCTGCAGCAGAGGTTCCTTCTTCTTCTTCTGCGTTTTCTTCTTTTTCTTCTTCTTCTTCTTCTTCTGTCTCCTCGTCCTCTTCTTCTGGACAGACAGAGACGAGGGTGAGCACAGAGGACACGGACACAGTCAGCTCAGACTGATGCACATTTCTGTTCTTCATACCTGCTGAGTCACCATCTGCTGCTGCCATGGCAACGCCGTTTCCTGTGACCAGTTCACCCGTCTCCTCCTCCTCTTCCTCCTCCTCCTCCTCCTCCTCTGTGGAGGAAGAGCAGAAACATTGAAATGAATTAAATTAATTTAGGCAGAGTTTCTGTCCCAAAGTACAAAAGAAAAAAATCATCCAGAAATCAAGTTTGATTCAATAAAAAATATAAATCAAAAACATAAACCAGTTTAAATAATAAATAACTAAAAAACAATAAATAAATAATGAAATGATAAATAACTTAAAATAAATATGATGTGTAACAGTTCAGGACCTGTCTGATGATCACATGTTGTCGTAGTTAAAGAACCAGAAGCTGCAGGATTCACTCGATCAGCTGTGATGATGTCAGAGTCTTTGTCAGGTGACCTGCACACAAAAACACTCAGTACTCGAGTAAAAGAATGTAACTAGAATCAGGAAAATGTAACTCAGAGTATTAAGAGTGAAAATACTCAATGCAGAAAAATGTCCCCTGTGACTGTTTCACTGCTGCTGCTGCTGCTGTATATTATATTATATTATATTATATTAAAATAGAATTACTACGACAGCGTATCAGATGTATGAGTCTGGTGTCAGGGGCCATATTTAGAAAAAAAAAGATTATTTTTGAGTTTACAGTCGTAAATTAATGTGTAAAAAAACAAACAAAAAAAACAGATTAAAGATTAAAGAAGAAAATTTAGGAGGAAAAAATTCAGAAATCAACAAGAAAAAAAAACCTCGAGATTATAAAGTCATAAATTTATGAGGAAAAACTCCAAATATTGAGAGATAATTCAGACGACACCACTGTATTTTTATTTTAATTAATCTTAACAAAAAGATCAAAGAGAGAAAAAATAAAAACAGTTTTCATCTCGTCAGATCTTAAACAGGAAGTGATCGTGTCTCACCTGGACGCGTCTTCGTCCGGTTCGTCCACTCTGGACTCCATGTTGTTCTGCTGACAGATTACAGGAAGTTTTCTCACTTTATTAAAGACATAAATATATTTATATTATATTTATTTACACTGTTCTCACTTTGGAGACATTAAACATCCCCGAGGACGTTTACGTCCACTGACGTGATGAAAGAAAAGATCTTTAAGTCTTAATAAGAACAAAATGTCAGAAAATAATGACTTGACATTTTAAAACAATGACTTTGTGTTGCAAAATAATAATAATTAACTTTTTAAAACTGACTTTATGTTATAATAATGAGTTCATGTCTGACAGAAACTGTCTGATTTTATAATAAAATATTTTGCATTGTGACAAATTCTACATATATTCACATTATTTCCACCTTTGACAGAATTAAAATGTTGTTTACAGGTTTAATGCATCAACAGTCAACAATCAACAATCAATAATCAACAATCAATAATCAACAATCAATAATCATACATCAGTGATTCACACAGACACACAACAGGTCATGATCAGCTGATCATATTTCTGTTCTTTTACTTTGAGTAAACTTTTGACTTTTGTACCTTTAATTCAGAAAATATCTCAGTATGTCTGCCACTACTGACTGTTGTTCTCTGAGGTTCTCTGATGTTCTCTGTTGTTCTCTGAGGTTCTCTGGTGTTCTCTGAGGTTCTCTGTTGTTCTCTGAGGTTCTCTGGTGTTCTCTCAGGTCTGTCCTCGTTCTTCTGGCTGCATGTTGTGTGAAGTTTTGACTTTGTCCGTCTGATATAATCTGTTTGTTCTGTTCTTATCTCAGAGGAACGTTCCGCAGTGAAGGAGAACGTTCCGCAGTGAAGGAGACAGAAAGGTTGAAGACAAACGACAAACTGACTCGACAGCACAAAGAACATAAAGAGGAGAAACAGTAGAAACAGTAGAAACAGAGTAAAGACTCACAGCGGCTCTGTTTCCTCAGGGAGTCGACGGGAGCAGCGGTCAGGTGAGACGGTTCAGACAGGTGAGACAGGTTCAGGACAAACACCTGGAGACTCACCTGATGACATCACATGGACTTTTTTTATGAGTTTATGAGCGGACTCTACACCTCTCTCTCTCTCTCTCTCTCTCTCAGAGGTGTGGTGTGTTGCCGCGACGAGGGCCCGGCCCTGTTACCATGGAGACAGTGACTGTACAAGCAGAGGTGGGACCTGCAGCGTGTCTCTACCTGCTGAACACACAGCTGATGAGAACTTGTTCCTCTGCTGCGTTTGGACGATTTTAAACAAAGTTTAAAGGTTTTTAATTGTTGTTCAGTCAAACTTGTGACAAGTTGAGTCAAGTTTCTTCTTCTTCTGATTTCTGACTCAACAGGTTGGTCCCTGAACGTCTCGGCAGGTTGGTCCCTGAACGTCTCGGCAGGTTGGTCCCTGAACGTCTCAGCAGGGTGGTCCCTGAACGTCTCGGCAGGGTGGTCCCTGAACGTCTCAGCAGGGTGGTCCCTGAACGTCTCAGCAGGTCGGTCCCTGAACGTCTCAGCAGAGAAACAGGATGAAACAGGCTCAGAGCTGATCTGAGCTGAACTGCCGTCAGGATCAGAGTTCAGCAGGTTTATTAAAGGGATACGCCAACATTTTTTTGTTTTCGTGTCTTGCCTCACTCCCGAGTACATGACAAGAAGATAGACACCATTCTTTCAACTGTGCATGCAGTAGCGAGGGAGAGACGGACGGAGCTCGCCTGCCGCTAATTAGCTTAGCTCAAACACTGGGAGTCAATAGGATGTGTTAGCCTGCCTCTGCCTACGGTCT
>JAJHUR010119166.1:0-37530 GCA_027495735.1 Lutjanus campechanus
TTTTTTTTTAATGCCTGACAGTATTTTCATGGAGTGATAAAACAAGATATCCAAAATTCCCTCCTGAGTCTAACATGCCAACAAAATGAAACAAGAATTCTGAACCTTGCTTTATCCAATGTTCAGATTTTTGCAGAGCTCCGAGTTCAATTTCTTCGAGTGGCTGCTCCACCAAGAAAATGAGGCGCGTTCTCAAAGTCGTCAGGTCTTACAGGTACAACCCGTGTCTGAGTATTTCCCTCAAAATTATATGAGAGTTAAATAAGCCGGCCTGTCAGCCCAAACTGACGTCACTCCCTACGACACCATCAGTGATTGATCAGGCAAGATGTTAGCTGACATCTAGCTGACAGATTTTTTTGAATTTTTTTGCAGATTGGTAATTTCTGAGAACCCCGTCCCCAGAGACTCCATTGTTTTGGTGTTCCTAAGAAGATCCTGCACCACTGCCTGTTGCCTGTTAAAGTCACAGAACGTGCATGACATACACAGAAAGAATTACATTATTTGTCATAGAATATGAAAACATTATACAATATATTTATGTGCACTGGCGCCACCATATTTTCTGTTTAAGATGGATTGTTTCGAGTGTTCCCTCTTCCACCTCATCGTTCTCCTGTGTGTACTCTCTTCCTCAGGAATCAGAAAGATCTTTATTGTCATTATACTCAGGAACAATGAAATTGTGAATGGTTTCTCTCCATGCATCAGAAAAATATAGACATGAACATATGAAAATATAAAACTGTAAAACAAATAGAAGCTGAAGCCGTCAAATGTCAGTAATAACAGTTTAAAAATAGATTAAAGGTTCTGTACATTGTGCAGATTCTTCACATTTTGCAGGTTATTTAGAAGTAGTGGGTAACATTAACTAAATAGATGGTAGAACAACTATTTACAATTTGCGCAAAATTGTGTCTGCAGTTGCAGTCTCAGACTGAGGTGTGTGTGTACTAGTCACAGTCTGTTGTGTGTGTGTGTGTGTGCACATTGCATTCTTTGAAGGTGTGTGTGTTTTGAGGGTCTTCATTATAAATGTGTCAGTATGCAGTAGATGAGAGTGCACTGCTTTTAAAGGAGATGAGAGGAGCTGATTTGTTTGTCCAGGCCTGCTGCCAGCCCTTCATACACCCTTTTCCCCTCTTAATCCAGCCCATATGCGTAGAGGCGGGTGAGCTTGGGTGGGTCTGTGCTGTTCAATACTGTGCAAGTGCCACCCATTTGGAAACTGGATGAATTCTTAATATTTATGAATGAAATGAAAGTATTATCTCAGAAGGTGCACTCAGCAGGTCAACCATCTCGACTCAATTTGACCTGTTAACGTCTTAAGGAAAGACAACACAAGCAAAGGTGCCGTGTTTCATCCGCTGGTCAACTTTGAGATTTTATTTTTCCTTCTGTAACGTGTTCTATCAAAGAAAACATACAACAGCAGCAAACAGCACACTGAGGTGTTTAATTTAGTTAAGATTCTGTTTAGGAGATTTTGCAAATGAGCGCACATTTAATTGGATGAAGTTTCATTTGCATAATTAAACATAAAATTTCATATCCGAAGGCCATTTTCTCAAATGGAGTTTTTTTTTTCTCATATTCTGTGCCAGAATTCTCCACTTCAGTCACGCTTACATACACCAAACTTTCCAGTTGTGCTCCTCTCTGATATATGAACAAATCCCTCTGCAAAAACCTTCAGATTATAATCATGGCCTGATGTATAGAACATGTTCTCTTTAAAAACATGACAGGAATCGATTTCTTTTATTAGGGCTGCTGACAGTATTTTCGGATTCATGGAGTGATAGAACAATAGCTCCAAAATGTCCTCTGTGCAACCCTTTGACTCTAACATGTCAGCAAAATGAAACAAGAATTTTGAACCTGGCTTTATCAAATGTTCAGATTTTTGCAGAACCCTGAGTTCAATTTCTTCAAGTGGCTGCTCAACAAAGAAAATGTAGAGCATTCTAAAAGCCCTCCAAGTCTTACAGGTACAATCAGTGTCCACGTCTCTCCCTAAAAGATACATGAGAGTTTCAAGCCAGCCTGTCAGCCCAAACCTAAGTCACTACCTGCGACACGATCAGTGATTAATGAGGCAAGATTCCTACATTAATAAGCTACTTAACGTCATCATTGTTTAGAATGTTACCTCTTATTTAAAACATAATTTCACGAGACATGAAAGTCTTAGTTTGTTGTTGGTTTGTCGTAATTTAGTTTAATGTGAAACAACTCATAGCACAACATCTCTCGTCTCACACAGTATTACAGCACCAACACCGATCCGGCTGCCCCGTCTAATGTTATCTCAGTGTTTTATCAGTGACTCCTGCTCCTTTTAGACCTTTTAAGCCAGAAAGAGAAAGAACGAGGAAGATCTGTTGTTGTGTGACGACATCCCCGTACGAGAACACACAGGAAGAAAGTCGTGATGTCACTTGTGCGACCTCTGGGTGTGTGGTCTTTCTAATTACGCATCTTCACAGTCTGATATTTCAAGTTTTACAACAAACTTGACATGAAAAATTGTCTGATTGTGTGATTCATGGCACAATTCAAATGGAATCAAAAAATTATTTGTCTCTCAGTGTAGACTACCATTCATTTCCGAAATTAGGTCCCATGGTGGTCCACGTTTTTTGTCTTTTTTGTCTTGTTATGTTTTATGCATCTTGTTAGGTCTTTTACGTCTTGTTTGCTCTTTTAGGTCCTTTTACATCTTTTGTTGTATTATGTCTTTTGTGTCTACGTTTTATCTCTTGTTAGGTCTTCCAAGTCTTGTTTGGTCTTTTTTGTCTTGTTACATTTCATGCATCCTTTTAGGTCTTTTTTTTAATCTTGATCTTTTTTTGTCTTCTTACACCTTTCACGTCAGTTCTTGTCTTCATACATCTGTTTTGTCTTGTCGTCTGTTGTGCGTTATGTGCACTGATGACTACATTGAGGAATAATCTTTTCTCTTATTGTTCCATCCATTAATTTGAAATCTGTCTTAATCTTGGGAAGGCTGTGCGCAATGACACAAAATACAAATAATCAATAATTCCCCTTAAATGCTGAAAAACTAATGAACCTGCTTTGAAAAAATAAGAAGTAAAAAGTACAGGTATGTGTGTCAAGTGAAGTGCAGATACCTGAAAACTCTACTTAAGAACAGTAACTAAGTATTTGTACTTATTTACTTCCATCTTTGCTGAAAGTAAGTCTATACAGGACTGGACTTTATCTGCATCAATTAGTAACGAGCACCACGGTATCTTTAACCTGCCACTTTACCAGAACAGAATATTAACATCTGCTGTGGGTGGTTGGATGGAAAAAACACTGAAAACACCACATCAGTGTGCTAACTCACTATTGAGAGTGAGGAGGGGTGCTCGCAGTCTTTTGAGCCTCAGTCCTGTCCTCAACACTGGAATTCAGCGTGCTGTGATGTTACATGAGCTCCTCCATCCACAGCAGCCTGAAAAATCTGGGACCTAATGTTCTCTTCGCTTTAGCACTTTTTCCAGAAGCAAATGTATCCGAGTTCAGATACCCTGCAACCTGAGAGAATTTGAGTTTCATTTTCTCCTCTTCCCACCCCTGAGACGCCTCAATAAACCAAATGTTTATTGTTCGGCTGCTTCCCTCGGCCACTGAGCTCATGAAAAGTAAAAACATCATAAGAGACAAGACATAATCCAGTGGTGGAGTAGTATCCAGCAGGAGAGTCGTGGCCGAATTCTGTGGGTTCACTCAGGTGTGTGGACTAAGCTGATAAAACTGTCTGTCTCCTCATCCAAATACACAGGCAGGTCTGTTAACATTCACAGTGGAAGAGTAGGTCAGTGGCCCTTTCCACACTGGTACAGTCTTATCTTTCCTGTTTCCTAGAAATTGGTTATATACAACTCATTTGCGACAGCAAATTGGTTGTTGATACAGAACATATCAGTAAAATGTTCACTACAACATATTTCATTTATTGCAACGCAATATTTGCTCTTAGCGACTAGAGCTTTATTAATCTTTTTATGGTGTTATGGTGGGTTTAGATATGGGGAATGTGATTTGGTAAGGTCAGGGTAAGAATATGAGGGTAAGCCAATCAGAGGAAGAGTAGGGCGGGTCATTTCACACGCGATTACATCGCGTTTGGTGGGAACACGCCGTTAGAGTTTACAGGTCTAACACTGGAGCTGTGGGAAGAAGAGGTTTTCAGAGTGATTCAGAGTTCTTGGTGATAGGTCTTGCCTATGCTCTTTATATTCCTGCTTTCTTTGGAGCACTATATTTTTGTTTTTTTCCATTGGCACTTTTGGCCATGTCCAGTCAAACCATGCCGAGCTAGCGCAGGCATCTGCTTGTTTTTAATCTTTCATGTTTGCTTTCAGTTGTGTTACTGCTGATGAAATCCTAACATTTCCTGAAGTTGGGCTTTTATTGTGAAGAATTCCTAAAAAGTGAAGTTGCTCGACTCTAGCTAAGCTCATCCTTAGTTAAAAGACACGCCCTAAGTTATCAGTTTGTGTCCACACCAACAGTGGTGCAGCCAATCAGCATCCTAGGAGGGACTACTTGCAGCTATGGGCGTGGTCTTAGGTGTGACAGCAGCGAGAAGCGTCTGTGGAAGTGTTGATCTGATTGGTTGAAGTTAGCCTGTTAGACATGACAGACAGATGGTTCATCCAATCACCCACCAAGTGTTATTTGAAAGTGCCTGCCCTTTTCCAGACTGTTTTTAAGGACGACTTCCCAGATGCTTCTGTGTAACAAACCATCAGGTTACAAGGCAAGTCCCAAAGCCATCGATTTGTTCATTGCTTATACCAGGGACGGAGCAGGACTCGCATATGAGGACAAAGTTTTCAGAAGAAAGAAAAGACACTTCTAGTTGCTCAAGTCTAAAGACAACAAAACAAAAGAACTGTCATGACACAAAGGCTAAGGAACGGCACAGACAGTGTGAAGAGAGCAGAGAATAAAGTGCATTGATCTTTCAGCCATGTTCCCTCAGCCTGCGTCTGGGAGAAATATGGAGCACGCTGAAGTGTGATAATTTATCCAACCCCTGACCCCTCGTTCCACTGGGCCTCTCAAACTGTAATCAAAAGACCGGAATAATACATCCACAGTAAACTATTGCCTTTAATGTCGGAGTGAGGACTTTTATTTAAAATTCAAGTGGTAAAAAAAACACATCCCATTAAACACAGATAAGAAATTACAATTATGTTTAATAGAAATGCACATTTTAATTTTAATTACTGACAAGTGATAAAATATTCACATCAAATGATGGAGCCATTCGCGCGCAGATGAAACAATTCCCATTAGTGGCACTAAGCTGATAAGTATTGCCGGCAAGGTGGATATTTTTAAACTCCTCCGTCATTTGCTGATGGATAGACGAGGTTTTATGGTTATCAGGCAATCTCTCTCTGTCGGACACTCTCAGATTTGCATGACTGAAGTTTGAGTGTGTTAACTATCAAGAAGTGCTTAATTAAAGGACTCGGTTCTAGCTTGGTCAAAAGAATTGTTTTAAATGAATTAATGGCCGACGGTCACCCTCCGAGAACGACTGTACTCGAGGCAGTTTGATGTTGTAACCCTTTCAAAATACCCGCTTGGATGTGGAAATGCGGCCTAATGAGAGCTATCAGACCAAGAGGAGAGCTTTATTTCCTTCTGCAATGTCATTCTCGTCTTCTGCAATCAACAAATAAAGTCTTTCCACAACACTCTTCAATCTCTGATAAACAGTAAGTAAGAAAAATAAACTTTTGTCATTCCATCAGTCAGAGGAATCTGTCCGTGAAGAGCTCTCGTTTCATCAGCCGGTGACTGTACTTACCTACCATCCTTCACAAAGTACCATTTGTTTTAATTTCGTGCTGTCAGTCAAACTGTAAGAAGTTTTTTGATTAAATGAAGACCTCATTATGAAACCAACTTTCTCTCGGTAATGCAGATTCGTGCTGACAGAACACTGAGCCGGTGATCATTCCAGTCACAGAAGAAACAGAGGCAATGCGTTTAGAGAACCATAACGAGAATGAGCTGAAGCTAAATGTGATTAAATGGCGATTGATAAGATTAATTGGTGTAGATGCTGTTTGTTTGTCGCACAGAGGTGGGTCAGAGTGAAGATCTCTGCTGAAGCTCCTCAGTGAATAATCCCTAATGTATTTGACTGACCTTTCCTTTGGAAATATCATATTGCCACTGAAAAATGGATTCGACCAGTGTTTCTCAAACTTTTTACACCACCTCAGAAAATCAAACCTTTCCAAGTACCACCATCATGACTGAGGTTAAAATACAATAGCATAGACCAGAGATTCCCAATGTGTGGCCTGTGGCCTCCTGGTGGGCCTTGAAGGTACTGTAGTTGGGCTGCGAGACATCATAAAAAATAAAGTTTTTAATTTCAGTTCTCTACCTAAGTTTGAAATTACCACAAAATTTCTCATTTCTAATTATTTATTTAGATATAAAATGGTTAATCAGAACTAGTAAAACATAGCCATGGGATAAATAATGGCATATTATTCATTTATCTGATCTATTTTTACGCCATATTGTCGTATGACATACTGTCAGTAGCAGGAAATCAGTATCTCATTATTGCAGGAGAAGAGTTAAAATGGAAAGAATTAAAATGTACAAATTGTTGTTGTGTGTGTGTGTGTGTGGCTGGATAATTAATTTGCATGTCATTGCCCACATTCACATATAGTTGATCTGTTTATGAAATAAGAAATACATAGTAAATATTTATATAGGCTTTTCTTGTGTTTTGATCAGAGCTGGGATTAAAGGTTTGGGCGGGCGGCAGAAGATTCTCTGATTTCAAATTGGGCCGCGGTATTCTTCCCGGCTGGAAGAGACCAACGCTACAGCTATAGACAGTTCACGCAGAAACCAGAAATTCAGCGCGGCACATCTGCGCCATGGTTCTGACATGGCTGCAGCGCCCGCCAGCAGCGTTTCATTGGTGTTTCAGCAGCGGAGCGTTTTGCCTGCCTGATTATGTTTACTTGCTCAGATTTTGTTGATGAGGTCCTCTTTCCTTGCTCTTTGTGCTTCTACCATGGATAAGCAGGCTACTCTACGTGGCTAAATAGTTTCTTTTCTGTTTGTCTTTATGATTTGCGAGTCTGCATGGGGTCTTTTATTTTGAAAATTAACCGGATTCTCCCTGCCTTTTCTGTGTCTGACTTCCTGCCCGTTCAATCTGCTCTGTGCCAATTGATGCAGCATCCATGAAAAATAGACTCAGCATGTATTTGAAGGGGAGCAGAGAGCCGCTTCTGGGACACGCTGCGGCACTTCTGGTGGAATCACGAGCATTGTCTAGAATGGACGCGGATCACTCTGACTGCCACAGTTGTAACACAGTGCAGCCATGCGTGGTAGAAATGGTAATACATCCCCCTCCAGCTGAATGTCAGTGGTGGAACATGTCAGGGGTGCTTTGTAAGTAGCCACTAGAAATTGTTGTTCTTGAAATGTTCTCCTGATTTGCACTTCTCCTGGTAATACTTCCAGTCGAGAAGTATTATGTATTATCTGCCATCACAGTTTAACTCATAACTACCAGTAACCATGAATGCATTCATGATGGTGACAAAAATACAGGAAAGAGAAAACTTAATTTAAATTACATTTCACTTATCTCATATTTTATGTATTTTCATTCAAAACTCTATATTATTTTGATAGAATTATATGTTTTTTAATTACTATATTTCATTTAAAAAAAAAATCTTACTGGTAGAGTTCTAGGGTTAGGGCAAAAATGTCCAAAAAAATAACTTTCCTCTTGCACCCTCCACAGGACAAACATTACATGTTTTAGCCCCACTACTTAGTTTGAAAATAAGACGATACAATTTTTTGTCCAGTTAGACTTTTAAAATAAAGGTCTTGAGTTTAGGCACCAAAACTACTTGGTTAGGTTTATGAAATGACCATGGATTGGGTTAAAATAACTACTTCTTTAAAACAGTGGACACAGTGGACAGTGGATTATTTTTCTCACATGGGAACCAAAACCTGGTCTCCTGTGTGAAAATCCTGTTTTTGACCCACCCATCCACCCTGACCTCCTCCCTTTGTAGATTTTCTTGCTCTTTACACTACATAGGCTCGCCCTTGTTATTTTGGAAGTCGTGCTGTCATGAAAAATGTTGAAAATTTATATTCATGTGTACAAATCTATTATAGATAACATTTCATCACTGTTTCACAGACTGCCATGCCACTGGGCACCAACTCCTGGGACAAACATCTGGCTCTTTGGCTGCTAATTTTTAACATAAAGTATTGATCTGCACAGCCTTAAAGCAAATGGTTCAAAAGAATCCATTATGCTGCAACTGCATATTAATCAAGTTAAGTGAATTTTATTTAGGCTATATCGCCCCAAATCATAACAGACGTTGACTCGGAGCACTTTTCATATAGCCAATTCAACAAAGAGACCCAACAATTCCTGCCATGAGCAAGCGTTAGGCAACAGCGGTGAGGAAAAACATCTTTTGTAATCAAGGGCCAACCAAACCCCTGTCAATGCATATAAGCTAATTAAGGCCACATAATTATTGGATGAGAATATCCAGCACCGGCACACACTGACACTATTTATTTTTATTGTATAACAAATTTGTCAACCTTAGAAAATGAGTAGAATAGACTATGAAAATTTAAATACGGGGTGAGATGGGTTAACCCTTCACTTGTGATTTGTCCCTCACACAAACACACAGAGCGTGCCATTTTAATTCCCTCTCTGACGGACACTTTGAATCCTCCCGGGGCCAGCGAAAAGCTGCCTGTTTACAGCTGCAACACGACTGTCACAACGAGAGAAAAACAGAACCCTGGCTGAATAATAATGAGACCTGGCCGTCTTTGAACAGATACATTCTGAATTAATCATAATTAGCCCAAATGAAATCTTTCTACATGTTGCATTTTCTCTCTCCTGCTCTCTGTGCAGCTAATCTCTCTCTCTCTCTCTCTCTCTCTCTCTCTCTGCCTTCCATTCTCCATCTGTTTCTGAGGAGGCGAAGTCATTGAAGAAAAATAAAATCATTTGGCTGTCCTTAATGTGTTTTGATTTTCCCATTAGCAACCCAGTCATTCTTCCTCACATAGGCATGAGCATAATTAGTGTCTTTCATCTGCATAAATTTGGCCTCTGAACCACAAGAATATCGATCAGGCTTGCGAGCCGAGCCTTACCTGCAAATTATGAAGCCTGTAGTGGCATCCTGGCTGTGCAGTGCTCCCAAGATGTTTTTCTTTTTAATTTCACCTTTTGTTGACCAGAAACACATTAACAGTGTACACACTGGCTGGACGTTTGACTGTCACATATTTGCTTTTTGCCATTTCAGATTTTCTTTTATTAGATCCTGTGTCCTCTTCAAGTGACACACTCAAACCTAGGGTGTCGTTTTACAGAAGCACCGCAATTAGTATTAAAAATTCAGTTTTCATCATCCTCTTAGTATTCATGCTTCCCCATTAGCCAGCATGGGATAATTGTTATCACCAAAAATTCTCTCTGCTGTCTCCCGACTCACTGAAGACATTTTAGATGCAAGGATGGCTAAAATAATCCTGTAAGCCAGTTTCTGAGCATTTATGGTAAGATTTAAAGGTTTGAATATCTATGAAACATCTGATGTACAACTGCATTCCTAAGATAAGGACTTAAGCTGGAGGTACATGCACAAATAGTCACTGATCATATGAAAAATGTTGCAAGCATTTTAGAAGTTCCTTTTAACCCCAGCTTACCAACACTATATTCAGAATCAGAAAAGATGAAGTGGCAGCTGAAACAGAAACATTAAAATAAGTTGAAATGACAACTGAAATAGTAGCACTGATCCCTAAATTACACCAGTAAATTATACGCAATGATATGCAGCCATTCTAGTTAATGCTCGTGTTTATATCAGATGCGGCTCTGGTCTAAGAGGCTACAGTTGATATTTAGGCTAAAAGAAAAAAGGTGCAAATGGCGTCTTTTTGGGTCAGATTTTAATGTCGCAGCTTATGGATACTTGGATTATAGCACAGGAGCAGTATGGAGACATTTTGTGTTTTTTGTGTTCTTTTTTTTACATTTTAAACTGGTCAACTCATTTAATTTAATTTTTGGGTGAACTACGGCTTTCAAGAAGTTGATGTGGCTGTTGAAACAAGAACTGAAAGAAGTTGCAGCTTGAACAGAAGCACTGAAAGAAGTTGTAGTGGCCGTTGAAACACAAGCATTGAAATACGTTGACATGGCTGTTGAAGTTGAAGCCTTGAAAGAAGCTGATGTGACTGTTGAAACAGACACTGAAAGAAGTTGATGTGGCTGTTGAAACAGAAACATTGAAAGAAGCTGCAGCTGAAACTTGGACTGAAAGAAGTCGATGTGGCAGCTAAAATTGAAAAGAGGTTTGAAGCTGAAGCGAGTGAAGCGATTGCAGTTTCAGTGTATAAACTGAATTGAGTTGTGTCACAACTGTGTGGAGAAAAGCTGAAGCACTGAGGGCAATTATAGTTGTGGTTGAAGTGTAAGAGCTGGGTCATGATAGAACTTTAGAGCACTGATTTAATATTACATGATGCATTTCATTTGTCACTGTGTTTCTTGTTTGTTTATGCCACTTCTTGTCTGAGGCAAGATCGAAATGCTACAATTTTCCTTCTCCTAATTTACAAAATAAAGACAGAACATGCTCCCAGAAGTAAACAGAACAAGGAAAGTACAACCAGAAATTATCGTTTTTTAATATGCTAATAAAACACAAAAGACATTTAACAAATTTAAATATTGCTGTACCGGAAACATGTCCACTGAGGAACAGACTCTGTTAGACATTGTACCGACTGAAGCGTCCAGTGGACATCAGGGTTGATACTTTTCATAATCAACAGGATTTGAGCACAGTTTCTCAACCCTGAAACAGACTTGGTCTCCAGCCCACCAACTCCTCTCCACTGCTCCAGTAGTTGTTGTAATACTGTTTAACTGTGCAGCCTGGGAGGCATGACTACATGTTTCCAAGACTTTAAAGAGATCATAATATTAATTGCTTCATTTAGACTGAGGATACACTCTTGATCATGTTGGAGTTGATCCTAACATCTGCCTGCCCCCTAGTATCTGGAATGAAGTCTACAAAAAGAATTAGGGAACTTCTCAAACTTTTAATTGCAAGTAGCAACGAGTGCAGAGAGTGTGCCAACTATGTATCACCAAAGACTGAAATGTTTTACTTATAGCCCTTTACATTATTAATGTATGTTTCAGTTAAATACATCTGACATCTTCTTGTTCTTTCCTAAATACATCTTACCTACAATTACAGTACTCTCCCTGACCACCTGTATCGGCCGACAAGTCTCATGTTTGACCTGTAAGAACCACGTTTTGATGCCTTCTGATTTCTACACGGTCAGAGAACTAACGTGTGCACCCTGTTCCTAGTTATCTCTCACATACAGCAGATATGAAATCCTAGGGCACCATGGAGCGTCCCTCCTGCTGGGCTGCTGACAGCGTTCTGTCAGTGTCTGGTTCAAAAGCAATTTATCCAGCTTCCCTAACATTCAGCTCTGGGGTCGACGGCGTCGGAGCGAAAAACAAAAACGAGTTGCGCTGCCCTGTTTCCATCAACCTTCTCTACTTCCATCACAGGTTTGTAGTTCGGTAGCTTTGAGACAGGGCTGCTTGTGCTGTTGTCTTGTGTTGCTCTGTGTGCAATTAATGATGCAGATAAAAAGAAACCACATGAGGTTCAAGCCCGGTTTCACTCCCACCTCATCCAATACTGATGAAATGTTGCTGCCCTTTGGCGACTCATTCAGACATGGTTAGTACCTGTTCTCGTCTGAAACCGACACACCAGACTTTTCAAGTGACTTCAGTGTAAACCAATACGCCCCAGGCTGTTGACGTAGTATAAAGACGGAGGGAATCCACACATGGAAGAGGTGGGGTGGATGGATGGCTCAGACAAACACAGGACTTTCATCCAGGAGACTGACGTTCATGTACCGTGTGAAACCAAAATGTCATTAAAAGTTGTAAGGAACACAATGTGACCTTTGTTGTGTTGTGACTTTTGATGGAGTGACACATGAGTCATGTGCATCACGTGACTTTCAATGTCATGGTAACCCCAAACCCCAAGTTTTGCAAACCTAATGTAATTTTCTTTTCTTCTTTCGATAAACTTGAATCTTGTTCAGTTGCAGAAACCCTGAAAACTCTCTATTTCAAAAACTGTTCACAGTGAGCTGTGAACTCAATTCACTGCAAAAATGAAAAAGTTAAGAAAACTTAAAACTTAAGGCAACTTACTTCAATGGATTTTTGAGTTTTGATTTGATTTGATTTGAAAAAGTTTACTAATATTTTGTTGAGATAATTGACTTTTCTCCTTTAGATAAACTTTATTCTTTGTTGGGTTTTTTTTTTTGAAACCCAGAAAAACTGCATTTCAAACATTATTTAAATAATCCATTGAAGTGAAAGTGAGTGATGGTTAATAGTTTTATATTTTCAATTAAAACCATTTAATTTTCAGGCACCGAAATTATTACAAATTATATACACAGCTCCCTGTAAACAATTTTTGAAAAACATTTATTTGAGTTTCTGAAACTCAAAGATTTAAGTTTACCTAAAGAAGAAGTCAATTATCTCAACTAAACTTTATATGTCGACAGTAAGTTACCTTGAAATTTTGAGTCGACTCAGCTTGTGTTTTTACGGTGTAACCAAGTAGCTTTAGTGCCTAAACCTGACCAAACTGCCACACTTTCACAGCTTTAATTATGTGTTAAAAGGCTGTTTCATGGTGTTAATCATGTGTTAAAAACAGCTTTCTGACCCTGTCAGACACTCCTGTCAGCTAAACGGTACCTTCTGCTGAGGGGTGGCGACATATCCTTGGTGTGATGAATTGGGATGAGAACATGTCAGACATTCTTCACAGGGGGCTTCGCGACTGATGAGTCAAATCATTGATGTTAAGGAGAAGGCTCTATAAAGACCGCCCAGCCTCACCAGGAAAATGGCCATGCATGATTTACATTGTGTGACTTGCGTAACATAACATACTTCTTTTAATCCAAATCATGATCTTTTCCTTAACCTAACCAAGTAGTTTTGGTGTATAAACCTCATCAAACTGTGGCTGTTTCACAATGCTAACCACATGCTGAATGTCACATGAACATGACTTATATAACATACTTACTTTCAGTACACCTGCCGCTGCTTCTCTCCACCTGTCATATAGTTATGACAGGTATATACTGTATATATGGGAGTCACTGGTAATCAACCTTTTGTCTTTGGATGTGTTGATCAAGAAAATACAATACGTTTGCTGAGCTATTGTTAACTCAGTAAGACGCATAAGACATCATCAGTGTATCACATCTTTGCTATTAAAGGCTACCACCCTTTTAAGAAGCCAGAAACGGAAAGCTGTCTGCTCTGAACGAGTCCTAGTTCCAGCTGTTGATTTTTCATCCACAATGGGCTATTTTCTAGTCAACAAAATACAACAGGGACTCAACTAATTAGTTTAACTAAACAAGGAATTCGTGAAGTTCTGAAAGACTACCATTTAGGCCAATTTAAAGTTTGAATGTAAGGTATCTTCTGCCCTGGAAAACTTCCAAACTGCATTTAAATGACATGAGTCTGAATAATCTGCCGTCCTTTCACTAGATTCTCTTTTCTACTTTTCTAAACACCATCCAGACCATTATTGTGATCCTGGGTCATGATCGGACCGTATTTTCAAACACATCATCAAAATGTCAATGAGAGAATGAATGAGAGGGTTAGCTGATGGAGGAATCAGATGTGAAGTGAACTGAGTTGTGAGAACAGCAATTTCCTTCCCCACGCCAGCAGCGCGGAGGCCATTGTCAGCCGAATAACAATCATATCTGGAGTTGAAACAGAATGCGCTATTGTGTGTTTCCAGGAGAAAGTAACCTTTTGAAGGGCCGTCTTAAAGGAAGCAGCTTTACACCACGTGGGCCCACATGGTGTGAAAGAGACACCGGATGAGACTTGATGGGTAAAAGCATTTGGGTCCAAAGGGATGGGGGAGTCTGCGGGGATGTACCTCTCTGATGTGGAAAAGTGGCACTTGAAAAATCAGGCTGTGTATGGTATTGATTGCCCGTCATTCTCTACCTCCTGCCCAGCCTTTGTTACTCGGAACATCACAGGGGCTGCAAGCGGGAAGGGATAAATAGAGGAAGATCATAGCATTAAGTCCTTATACCTTCAAACACCACAACACCTTCTGACAAAATTCAGGGTTTTCCGAAACCCGTGCCAAGGAAAGTGCCAGCTGAAGCAAAAAGGTTGGTATTTTTTTATTGTGCAGAATGTAATTTTTTCCAGCGAATGACTGCAGATCAATTTCAGTGAGCTGCAGCTGGATACATACTATGCCTCACAGTAGCAGTTTCCATTTAAATGAGCTGAAAGATCCTACAGTAAGCCCTGTTATTGACCAGGAAGGATCAATAGGAAGCTATATGTGCTTGTCAGAATGTAAAATTACATGTATGACTAGTCTCTGTATTATCCAATATCAGATCTGTTGAGAGTGAGTCTCAGTATCAGTGCCAGTATTGGAAAAAGTATTGCTAACATTGAACAATGCTGATGTTATTCTGTGTATTTCGTATACCTCATTTATGCTTGATATTAATATGGGATCTGTATCTGGATATGTTGTCTGATCTTACCTTTGTGTTTACACCTGTTTTATTTAATGAGCTCTTGTTATTTTCATTGAGATCAGATCAAAAATGCACACTTTACTCAAGTAGAAGTACTGATATTTTAGTTAAAAATACAGTGGTAAAAGTGGAATTACTGATTCAGCTTATGTCATTTTTGGCTGTTAAGTTCATTTTGTCTTGTTATGTCCTTTGTATCTTTTTTGTCTTACATTTACGCCATTTTTGTCTTGTTTTGTCAGTCTGGCCTGATATGAACTGATGAATATGCAGAGGAATAATCTTTTCTGTGTCTTATTGTTTCATCCATTTAGGTTGAAATCAGATCAAATCAAGTCTCTGCCTTTCTTGTGGTCATTTTACATCCCTCTGTGATCATTTTGCATCTCTTTGAGAACATCTTGCATTTCTTTGTGGCCGTCCTGTGTCTCTTGATGGTCATTTTGTGTCCTGTTCTGTTCATGTCTTTTTAGGTCTCTTATTGGCCATTTTGCATTCCTTTGTTGTCATGTTGTGTCTTTGTGGTCATTTTGCATCCCTTTGTGGTCATTTTGCATCTGTCTGTGGTCATCTTGCATCTCTTTGTCGTCATCCTATCTCTATGTAGTTGTTATGCTTGTTTCTGTTGTTTTGTGTCTCTTCGTAATTCCGTATTATTTGTGGCCATTTTGCATCCCCTTGTGCTCATTCTTACCTTATGTAATGGTGTGCCCCTTTGTGGTAATTTTGCATCTCTTTATGGTTATTTTGTGTCTTTTATAATCAATTTGTGTCCCTTTGCGGTCACTTTGCATTTCTTTGTTGTTGTAGCATCTCTTTCTCATCATCTTGCATTTCTTTGTGGCCACGCTGCTTCTCTTTTCGGTCATTTTGCATCCCTTTTTGTTAATTTTGTCTTTCTGTGGTCATTTTGTGTCTCTTTATGATCAATTTGCATCCCTTTCTGTTCATTTCACATCTCTCTGTGGTCATCTTGCATTTCTTTGTGGTCATCCTGTGCCCCTGTGATCATTTAGTGTATCTATGTAGTTGTTATGCATGTTTCTGTAGTTTTGTGTCTCTTTGCAATTCTGTACTTTTCATGGTTGTTTCTCATTGGAGTTGTTTGTCTCTTTGTGGCAATTTTGCATCTCTTTATGGTTATTTGACATCCCTTTCTTTTTGAGGTAATTTGGCATCTCTTTGTGGTCATTATGTGTCTCTTTGTGGCCATTTTGCATCCCCTTTCCCTCTGTCCCTTTTTCCTCAATCCCTCTAATCTTTGGCACGGTAATACTGATGTAATGCAGTCACAGGTGTTTTATAAAGTATTTTACAATTGCTTTTGAACACAGCTCAGCCAATCACAATCAGACTGGCCTATCCTTTCTTTTTTAGGTCCAAATAAACAACAGTGTGTGTTCGTGATAATGAAGGAACATGTCAGCCAGTGCAACAGTGCGGCTCACTGATGTGTTTTTAATAGTTTTTGGATGACAACGGAACTCTGTGGCACAGAGGAAGAAGATATCTCAGGCTTTGATACACACACAATACTGTTGCTTTGGGTCTGCATATGGGATTTGTTTATATGAGAAAAATGCAGAATATCACCAGCCATAACCTTTACTTGATTTTCAGACAGAAAATACACATTAGTTCTGTTTACTGTGTTTAAATAAAAGCTTTAGCCTGAACTCTTAGAATTACAGTCACTATAACTGGCAGCATGTTTTATTCAATATGGCCGATTTTTTTCCACATCTGTGTTGCTGACATGTATGTAGCCTCTATCATCGTCAATTACAAGGTGCTTTAACCTCGTGCTCGGCTGGTCTGCACAGAGCCCTGACCTCCACCACATCCAACACCTCTGGGACGAACTGGAAGGCTGACTGAGAGCCAGACCTCATCACCCAACATCAGCGCAGGTCTTCGCTGATGCTCTTGTGTCTCACAGAGTAAATCCCTGCAGCAGGTTCAGCATTCTGCCTGAAACTGGGAGAGGAAGCCTTTAGAGCAACACCTTTAATGCACATGGTGTTGAAATCACATATGGATGTCAATACTTTTGTCTATATTTTAAAATGTACATGTGCACATACAGTATAGAGCTATGGAATGTCCCAAAGGAGACGTGTGAAAAAGTAACACATTCTGTTAATGTAAAATTTATATTTTAGTGTAAATTATCATATAACAATTATGTTTCAGTCTTGTATGAACTCATACAGGGATTATGAGACAATGGGACCCTAGGCACAGATATGAAAAGGGTCCCACCATGTCTCCTACATGGGAACAGGAGACACAGAGACTTTGTGATTGTTTTGACTCTTCTTGTAGTTGCTTTAGATTTCTTTGTAGTTGTTTTGTGCCTTTTTGTGACCATTTAATGTATTTTTGTAGTCGTTCTGCATCTTTCTATAGTTTTGTGCCTCTGTAGTTTTGTGTTCTTTGTGATTGTTTTGTTTGTTGTTGTTTTGGTCTCTTTGTGGTCATAATGTCTCTTTTTATGTTCAGTTTGCGTCTCTTTGTGGTAATTTTGCATCCCTTTGTGGTTGTTTAATTTCTCTTTGTAGTTGTTATAGTCTCATTGTGGTCGTAATATGTCTTTTTGTGGTCAGTTTGCATCCCTTTGTGGTTATTTCGTATCTCTTTGTGGTTATTTATTGTCTCTATACAGTAGTTGTTACGCATCTTTCTGTAGTTTTCTCTCTTTATAGTCCTGTGTTTTTCCAGCTGTTTTGATTTGCTTTGTAGCTTTTTTAGTGTCTTTGTGGTCCTATTGTGTCTCTTTGTGGTCATTTTATGTCCCTTTGTGGTCAATTTGCATCCCTTTCTGTTCATTTTGTGTTGATTTTTCATCCCTATGGGTTCATTTTGTCTCTTTGTGGCCATTTTTTGTCTCTTCATGGTCATTATTTGTCAATTTGTGTCTCTTGAGTGGCATTTTGCCGGTGAAGCTCAGAGGGGCCCCGAGGGTTAAGAAGGCTTGTCCAATGATCCGTCCATGAATAGACTCCTCAGTGTTAAAGGTTTAGTGTGATTGCAACCAACCAGCCTGACTCTGTACTTGTGCCCCTCTGTGGGCTCATGGGTGTGTTGTTCTTAAAATAAGGTGCGGTTTAGGCACATTGCTGGCAGCAGAAAGCAGTTGTGCCACTGACCAACAAAAGCCTGGTCTAAAGTCAATGGGACAGCATTTTCCTTGTATTTTAAAGGACACATTATTCAGATAGTAAAATGAGCATACATAGACAGGTTCACAACACTCATACACTCTACTTCTAGAGCAGTGCAGTTAACCCACAGGTCATAAAAAGTAATATTCTGATTAAAGGCAAATGATTGCAGGTGGGTGAAATAAGATGAAGCTGTGTGCGCATTAACGCACAGCAGCTGTAACTTCATTCATCATTTAAATCCCACAGTATCCAATAATTAATGTCCTGTGTTCCTCTACATATCCAAAAAGTTCTCACATAGATTTGAAGTTCATACAGTGAAACTGTTTGGCATAAAGCAGCATATAAATCTTGACTTCCATCAGAGCTGTAGAGAAAAAAAGAAATGATTCACTCTGAAGAGGGTCCACTGTTTACAACTACAATTTTTTGTTTTTCGGTTTAATTATTAATATTTGCCACAGTGGCACTATGTGGACATGGAAATGAAACTGAGGCCTCTTTGACCATTAAACCAATACTTTAATGATGTTGAGGTCATTTCCTTATTGTGTGTTGTATTGTCTTTAGCAATTTACTCTTGTGATCAGAGATGCTGCTTTCAATAACTAACGTACTGTAGTGCTGATTCCATGTGCTTTATGTCACAGCAGTAATCCCTCTGTGCCTCAGATCATGCTTAAAGCGAGAGTTTGGCCAAAAATGAAAACTCACTCATTATCTACTCACTCCTGTGCTGATGTGAGCATGGGTGAAGATCTCCAGTTCACAAAACACTCCCGGAATCTTAGTGGAAAACAGTGTTGCAGCCAAATCCAGTACAGTTGAAGTGAATGGAGAAAGAAGAAAATGTACGGGGACTTCGACATAGAAGAGGAACAACAAGAGGCCCAACTTGCGTACCCGCTTCAGGCGTGTGCATGCGGCTCCGGTCTGAGAGTCTTTTTTTACATTTTAAAACTGGTCACCATTCACTTAAATTGTTCTGGATTTGGCTGCAACGCTGTTTTCTGCAGAAACTCCGGGAGTGTTTTGTGAACTGGAGATCTTCACCCATCCTCACATCAGCACAGGGGTGAGTAGATATTGAGTGAATTTTCATTTTTGGGTGAACTATCGCTTTAAAGTGCCCACTGTTAATTTTATATGTATTGTTATGTAATTTTTATGACCTGGCATCACTGCCAGTGGATCATTTTAGCATTATATTCATGTTGCGCTCTAAACACATCTGTGATTAATTAAGAGACTAAATACAACCTCTTTGCACCTTTCTTTGTGCCCAGATTGTGCCCTGTTTAGTAGTAAGTGGAGTAGGACACGCCCTAAATGCACATGCGCCATGCACTTTAGACCCTGCACTTTAGATTGTGTAAATTGGGCCCAATGAGTCCATTCTTATTGTGAATATTATAGTCAATTACTGTCATATTCTGCTACTAAATCCCTGTAAATCTTACACACTGGACCTTTAATGCGTGGAGCTAATTTTCTGCTTTGGTAGGAACACACACACACACAGATCATATCTTCATGCTTTTTGTATGCGAGCAGCAGATTGGTGGAGAGGCTGCCAGTCTTATTTTAATGATCTTGTCTGTTTATGCTCTCTCTTTGTGTGTGTGTGTGTGTGTGTGTGTGTGTGTGTGTGTGCGTGTGTGTGTGTGTGTGTGTCTTTTAAATTGAAGCGCCCTTAAATCTCCTGACAGGAACATGATTTCAGCTGTTCCCTCCCTTCTCTCTTCAGTCATCCTCCTGATCTTAATGTCCTCTCTCTTCTCTTCTTCTTTCTCGCACATTCCCGCCTCGTCTGAAGCTGAAACGCACTCTCAGATCTCAGATCAGCGTTCCATTTAACACAAACAATATTTCGACACCAAATACGAGACATTTTTCTGCAGTGCGCGCGGTGTTCATCCACCTGTGCCCCCGCCCGCCTTCCCGCCTGCCTGCCGGTGCGCGCGTCAGTTTGCATGCGCCCGCGGTTGCGCGCGTCGCTCCTCGTGAATCCTAATAGTGAGTAGAACCGCAGAGCTGGGTGGCATCAGGCTGGTGCCCGGTGCCAGACTGGAGCTGCGAGTCCACTACGAGCCCTGAGTGAGGATACCACTGGAGTGCACCATCTCTCATGTTTGGATACGGAGTTTCTCATTAATAGACGATCTTTGTTCTTTATTCTCAGCGCTTCATTTCTGTGAGGACACTCTGCAGACCAGTGTTGGCTTGTTGGATTGAGTTGGATTGCTTTGATTTTCTGTTGTCTACTTTTAGTTCTCCGCGCAGAGCCTCGTCTCAGGACACACATTCCCTCTTTGGTGCGTCAAAGCTGCTCGGAGCGCGGCTCTGGAGTTTCCTAACCCGTTTTTCTTTGCAGGGAACTGGCCTCCAGTCGCTGTAAGTGTGT
This sequence comes from Lutjanus campechanus, assembly GCA_027495735.1. Taxonomy (NCBI): domain Eukaryota; kingdom Metazoa; phylum Chordata; class Actinopteri; order Lutjaniformes; family Lutjanidae; genus Lutjanus; species Lutjanus campechanus. Next base: position 20,356 of record JAJHUR010119166.1, read on the forward strand.
TTCATGTTCCCTTTATTAGCGCACTTCACGCACTCAGTCTCATACCTGCACGGAATGCCTTTAATTCCGAAGAGTCCGTGTTTTTAGTTGTGCCCGGGCAGGGTGTGTGGGATGGAGAGCAGCGGACGAACCGTGCGTCAAGCTGGACACGGTCAGCCACAACATGAGCGGAAATTATGTGGTTGTGTGCACAAAATAAAAGCACAGATTAAGGCACAACTAACAGAACACATGTACAAATGTGAAAGACGTCAGCGGAACAAAAGGTCTCTAATAGTGTCAAATATGACAATATTGTATGACGTAATGCTTCAAGTTGTCAGCCAAAATAAATCTGAATTTAAACAACATGCAGGAGACAATATTATCACTTTACTGCTGAGTTATCGTAGATCAAAATTTGAGAAATCGGGTACCTTGAAACTGTCTCATATAGAATATATTGTATGTTTTCCGAGTCTTTCCTCACCTTTTACCCTCAAATTTTATTTGTTGACAGGGAAACATAAAAAAGGATATTAAAAAAGGGAAAATATGACAAAGAAAAACATTAAAAAAAAAAAAAAAAAAAGGGAAATATGTCCATGAAAAGGGGTAATAAACCCCCCAAAAACAAAAAAAAGAAACATAACAATATTTTAAAAAAACAACAACAAAACAATCACGAGAAAGGGAAATATAACAAAACAGTCAGAAAAAAGGAAACATAATTAAAAAAAACACGAACAAACGAAATATAGGCCAAACTAAAACATTTAAAAAGGAAATAAAACAAAACATATTTTAAAATATTGAAAAAATTAAAACAAGGGAAACAAGAAAAAACATATTCAAAAAGAGAGAAACAAACAAACAAACAAACAAAAGATAGAATTTAAAACTAAAAACACGATAATCAACTAACCAAAGCTTTTATTTTGACAGGCTGAACAGGAAGTGTAGTTTTTATTGTGTTAAACTTGACGCTGCTCCCTTCCCTTGCTTTGCAGTGACGGGGAGAAGTCTGATCGGAGGCTCGCCACCTGCCGATGCGAGTTTTTCTTTGAGTTGTGAGGCGTCTCCAGGTGTTAGTCTGATCCCACCGCGTTAATTAATCAGTTCCTCTCTCTCCACACAGAGACTCCATCATGTGTGACTCTCCGTGGTGAGAACGGGACGGCCGCTCTGTGGACGGACGGACGGTTGGATGGATGGATGGATGTGTACGTTCTAGGGCGCACTGGAATAACACAGTGAACTGACGCGGAGGATCAGCCTTTTTCTCTGGAGTTCATCTTTACTTTTTTCCCCTCTGGAATTGCTCCATTGAGCGGTGGGAACGTGTAACATTTGCTTCCTGAGGCTGTGATCACCTGCTATGCGTGTGGTGTGGAGAATACCTGGTGGAAGAAGGTGTGCAGCAGCGGGATCCAGCCTGGGCGGACAGGACATCTGATACAGCTCCGTTTGTTTCTGCTTTATTTTCCTTTTCTAACCTGTGCGTAATGTACGTGGAATGAAGACAGAGGATGGATATAATCTGGGAAATATTGATCATTCTTCAAGCCAATTGTATTGTCTGCATATCAGGTGAGTTAAATGGGCGTCACTTGAGTCTTTTGGGCAGGTGGAACAGATAAATCTGTGGAGGCTTATTTAACTTTTCCCCTGACATTCTGTGAGATGGCTGAGGCTGAGGCTGGGCTTTGGTTTGTGGGGGGAAAAAGGAGAGATTCTCTGGTGAGAAAATGCCTAAATCTGCCCTAGTTTGTGAGCCTCGTGCGAAATAATCCTGTTATTTCAGTCTTTGGTTACCTATAGATCTTTCAGTGTGTGTGTGTGTGTGTGTGTGTGTGTGTGTGTGTGTGTGTCACCGTGTAGCCTCCAGCTCTGGATGCGCAGCCCTCTGACGCACGCATGACATGGGTGGGCTTTTTTAATGCTCGCCACAGTGAACATGATGGATTATATTTATGTTTTTGTTGCTCTGCGGACGATATCGCGTGCTTTCCACCGTCCTCTCCGCCAGTGTGAAGTCTCTGAGCTCCTGAAACGATTCAGTCACAGTTGTCATCAAATAAAGCAGCTGTGCGCACCGGCGAGCGCACGGCATGCTGCGGTGCGGTGAGCGGCTGCGGCGCTGTAGGTAAACGGCTCTGTGTGCGCTGTGCAGGCAGATGCGTCTGAGCCATCGGCGCGTATCAATGGAGCAATGCATTCCCACACTTTGCTCTGTTTCAGCTGGTACAAGGCTGTGTAACTGGCCGATTTTACACCTGTTTGTTGCTTAAAGCAGTCTTACAGCCTTGTATTTTTATGAAAATATGTCGCAAAAATCACAATATTCTCTTTTTGCACTGTAAATTGCGCAAATGTGCCCAAGAGTTTAGTGGATTAATCCTTCTTTCCACTTACAGAGGCGTGTAAAACAAAAGAAGCTGCATTTTGGGGGTAAAAGTTGTGTGAGTGTTTATTTCTACTGTTGAAATAGAAAATAGATAAAATGAAATCAATACAATTATATAAATAGACAATTAAAAACAACTTTTATTGCAAGAAACACAAATCTGGGTTTTCACTACGGTGTCAAACTGGTGCGTCATCCACTGTATTTACGCATTACGCACGCCAGGCTCTCCTCTTTTCTCCGTACCTCGGCCCTCAGGTTGTCAGAGAGGAGTAGGGGTGTGTGTGACAAGCAGCCCACGTCAGTAGCCCAGTCCCACCCTCCAGTTTTGATTGGTTTATCCTCAAATGTGTGTTTTAATTGAGGTCAGCTAACCGGGAACAAGATGACTCTGTTCTCTTAAAGGTAATATGCGTAATTTGGCTGTGTTGCATTCACGTCTCAACAGCAAAAAGGGGATATATTGACGTTCTTTCTACCATTGTCATCGGGGAGCCCTACCTGTCCTGATGCTATTAATGAGCCTCCAGGTGGTGAATACAACTGTTTTAACCATAATTTACTGTGATAATTAGACAGTATCTTTAATTACAGTTCTTGTTTCCCCCAAACACCTTCATACTCAGCATTTACTGTGACAGACATCAAATATTTATGGTCTTAGCCAATGAAAACACACCGTTTTTGACTCTGACCTAAATCGTTAGGTGACAGAATGAAGCATGACACCAGCGTGGCACACAGACTAAGGAGAAAGTGGAGTGTATAAGAAGCTTTTCATCTTTAATTTAAATCCGTGCAGACGTCACTATATTCACATTCACATCCAGAGGTCAGTGTGCTCATCATGTGGAGGAATACTGCGCTGCTCACACTCTTCTCTGACTTCTGTGATGGCTCCTGTGATTCAGGAGTGAATGCTCAGAAGTCTTGAGAAAACTGTCTCAGTTTGGGATTGAGATTTTAAATGTTTGACAGGCAGCCTCCTTTGCTGGAGGTGCGGAGTTGAAGCAGGAAAGGTCCCGTGAAAGATGCTACTGAGTTGCATTATGGGAAGTGTATGATCCACTCTTTTTGAAACTTGAATCAGGGGTCTTCAAATATCATTTTCAAAGGGTTTGAGTTTTTCCAAGCAGACTGTGTTGGGGCTGGACTTTCAATTAAACAATGTTTAGGACTAATTAGCCCCGTACTCTTAAAAATGTCACAATCCTGCCACAAACAGACTTTTTCAAGTGGTTTCTATAATTATCAATCAATCTCTTGATCGTTTACTCCATTTATAATTAATTGTTTGAGAGACGCTGATCAATATTTTTCACCATTTTATGGACCAGAGTCCACGATGACGTGTATGTCTTGTTTTGTCCAAAAACCCCAAAATATTCAGTTTACAGTCAGAGAGGAGTTAAGAAACCAGAAAATATTCACATGTAAGAAGAGAATTTAGACTTTTTTTTCCCTTAAAAAAGGATTCAAACCAAATGAATCGATTATCAAAATAGTTGCAGATTAATTTAATAATCAATTAATGATTGATTCATGGATTAATCATTGCAGCTCTGCTTTCTTACAAAGTGAATGGTATTTTTATTAGCCTGTATCAGTCTGAAGATGCCTCAGTAGAAATGAAGAATAATGCAAAAAAGTATGTAATTCCAGAAAAGTGCAGAATTCCGTCACGATTAATAGAAAATATTCATTGATTTTACCCAGTTTTAATGCTGTTAAACAGTTAGGCTCTAACTGTGCATGTGACACCTGCAGTTACTGGTGGTAACAGCAGATGCAGTTGAATAATACTGGTTACATAATTCTCAGGGCAGTAAAGCAGTCTTTTGTGGTTTTAAGGAGGAAGTCAGGCAATAACTGGCCTTTTTCCATTATTCTGACGTGATCTGATTTTATCCTCTACACAGCAAGAGTCTGAATAGCAGGGCGCAGTGAAAGGAGTTGGTTTCCCACCTGAGTAGGTGAAGGTGTGCAGCCTGATGCTACAGCTCCTCATCTGACAGCTCACTGTGGCTGCTCCTGATATTACTCCATGCAATATTTCAAACTGATCTGCAGTAAACAAATACAGAAAATGGCCATTGTTTTGTTTACACACTTTTGATCGGGTCCTTGGCTCACTGAGAAACACACTGCATTTCCTGTGACTTTGTCAAAATAAAAGTCAACTTATGTTGCACCGGTTAAATGCTAATATGAAGCAGCATCAGTAGGAAATGTTCCCATTAGTAGTAACTTAATATGGCATTCTGTCTGGGGTTTTTGTCACATACACCCGATTTGTAATACTGCAATAAAGCAATACTTTCATCAGGGAACATTCTATAAGCCAGTTTGGAAGCTTTTGTGGGCTGGATGGCTTTCATACTGTGGACTAAAGATCAGGCCTCTGCTGCGTCAATTTTTTTTTCACAGATTACATATCTATAGCATGACCATTTTTGTGTGGTAAAACAGTCATCAAAAAAGACGTGTTTTGGCTTTGTAGGGAGGTGTTGATGTTTAAATTTTCAATTACTCTGAGCACTTTCCTGATGTTGAAAGCTTGGTGGCTGAAAGCTCCAGAACAAGCGAGTGGAGATATATTCTGAACTGCTTGTTTCATTGTCAAGAATGAATAGTCATGTTCTTTATTCAATCTTGCTGGAGTTTCCAATAAATTTTCTTTTCCTTTGGCTGTCTGAATCCATTTCAACAAGCACATTTTCAGCACTGCTTATGTCTTTTACCAGCCCATACCTGCATTCACCAGGAGTGCCAGTAGGCAGATCTGCTAATCTTTAGATTAGTTTGGCATTGCAAAAGTGTTAGCATGTTCATTTTGTTAGCAGTGCTAGCAGTTTCACATTTCCATAGATGTCTGATTGGATTTCTGATTGGAGTTCACTTTTCAGCCAATTGCAGTGACTGAGGAGGTATGCAAACTGTTTACTTAAGTAAAAGTGCTAGTACCACACTAAACATTCAGACAATTCACAATGCTGGTTTTGTCCAACAAACAGTCCAAACCTCAACATTATCACAAAAACATTATCATAATAATAAAATAAATAAATAAATAAATAAATAATAAAAATGTTAAGATAGCGAGAAGCGTCCATGGAAGCGTTGATCTGATTGGCTGAAGTTAGCCCCTGTTAGACATTATAGACATATGATTCATCCAATCACTAGCCAAGTAATTTTTTGAAAGTGCCTGCCCTTTTCCAAACAGTTAATAAAGATCATTTCTGAGATGGTTCTGTGTAACAAATCATCTGGCACACCAGGTTAGCAGAATGGTTGTATTAAAATGGACTATCAATTGACAAATTGATTGATTTACTAATCATTTTACCTATAGTTGTATATTGTTGGGTAGTTTAATTTATGACAAAACATTTTTTATGTTCTTTGAATTTTTTTGCAAAATTTTTAAAGTAACTGGTAAGCCGTAAGAGAAATATAGTAGAGCAGAAAGTACAATGTTTCCTTTTTGAGTTGTAGTGGAGTTGCCATGAGAAGAAAATATTACTTTTTACTCTGTAAAGTACCTCTGAATTTTTTTTACAGTATTTGAATAAATGTACTTTGATAATAATTGGCCAATGGTGGAATGTAACAGTTAGCTTGATGTCAGGTTAAACTACGTACATATATCTACAAGACTGATAATACAGCTGAATCAGACTTGAGGGCAGACTATTATCTTGCAGAGTTGAGCCTGGATTGTGGACATGAAAGTCTCCTTCGTGCCAAGGCTCTAATCTGTGATGTAATCAAGAGGCAAAGCTTGGCACTGCTCCAGTGACAGTGAGCAGGAGACTGACTCTGTGGGCACACTGACAGCACCCTTAGGAGATTTTCAGAGAAGGAGCTGCATGTCATTATTCTGAAGCTGAAAGCTGGGGTCTTCAAAGTCTGACTCTGTGGGCCCCCCACCCCTTCACCACCACAGTTCCCATGATGCTTTGGATGTAAACAGAGAGTATATCACCACCATGGTTTCAGTGAGTTACACAGTGGGCTACTAGTTCTGTTGTGTACATTTGTTTGCATTTTGGCTAATTGTTACCTTTAAAGGTTTGCCAAATTAGCCATTAACAGTTGTTTGCAATGTATCACCAGAAAGTGTAAGTCACACGGAATCTGAAAATATTTGTATCATGTCTGTGCGTCTAGATTTAACTGAGTTATGTCTCTAAGAAGTGTGATTTTGTCACAATTTGTGGAAATTAGGCACCAAGGGATTTTAAAGTATGTTAGTGGCTTCCATGAGCTTTGTGTCACACCCACTGGTGCTGCTGTAACTGTTGGCTGTGTTGTTGAGTGAACCAAACCAGCAGCCAGTTTTAACCTGCATCAAAAGATTGTTTGAGGCCGGTTGTGTTTCTGGTCACCTGACAGATCTTAGTATATTTTCCACTCTCCTTTAACCTCAGTTTTTGTCTCCATCATAGACTGAATAAAACATGGACGTCGTAACTGTGACATCACCTATAGGTTTCAAAGGAGCCATTGTGATGCTCACAGTGTGTTTTTCCCCAGCCAGCCTGTGAGTTCCCATCTAATCCAAAAATGGGCAAAGAGATGGAAGTGAGGCGGACAATTGTAGCGGCTACCAAGCGGCTAGCCACCTGCCACTCAAAGCAGGCATCCCCCTTAATTCTGCATAAATTTTAGCATTTTAGCATTTTTATTTTCCCCATACGGGGAAAAATTAGCCACAGATACCAAACCAATTTTTTGCACCAGGCTGTATGTTTATTTTTGCTGTAAATTTGAGCATTTTAATATCAGGCTCTATAGGGACTGACTCACAGCCTCAAGTGGCCATTTCAGACTCCAAAAATACTGTTTTTGGCCCTTCTGCATTCCTTCCTTCTTCATTTTTCAGCCTCAGAGGTTGCTGCTTGGTCAACACTAAATCCTGAGGAAAACATCCAGCATTTTAGCTGCTAAATGCTCCAGTACCAGTTGGTTGCTAACTGTGTCTGTCTGCTGTGGTAGTTAGTGTGCAGTTGGTTCATCCGAGCTTTTTCACTGAAAATGGCTGCGAACAAGGTCGATGAGAACTGTGAGGCTGAACCAAAATAGTAAAGTAATGTGCTGTGGACCGAAACTATGAGTTAGATGCTAAAATTCTCTGTAGCTGGTGGCTTTGCAGAGCTTCAAGTTATGTTTGCATCCTCACCAAAAGTGATGCAGCCAGTCGGCATCTTAGGAGGGACTACTGGCTGTAGGCATGGTTTTAGGTGTAATGACAGTGATAACCTGAAGAGTGCACAAATTTTCTTCACAAAAATGACAAGAATCGTCTACCGATACGTAAAGTACATACTTTAGACAAAGGCTTGTTGTTGTGTTTCCTCCTCAGTGCTCTCAAACTTCATCTTATGGTTCATTGATCTGATTGGTTGAAGTTAGTCCGTGTCAGACAGATGGTTCAAAATGTTTTTGGAAAGCACCTGCCCTTTTTCAATCAGTTTCTAAGGACGACTTCCCCAGATGGTTCTTGTGTAACAAACCATCTGGCGTGTCAGGTTAGCATTTCTCTTGAGAGACCTTTATTTTGAAATGAGTAGTTTGTGTCCATTTCTTTCTCATTCCTCTCCTCATGACAAGCTATGGCCTTTAACATTAACTGTATACAAAGATCGTTGGTTCAGATATCACTGATGTAAACTGTATTACAGTTTACATGAGATTAATGTAGCACTCTGTTTTTTATGCAAAATCATGACTGTCTAGTTGATATGTGTTGAAAAATTGATATTTTTGACAAAATTAGTGCAGAGCCCAAGAGAAAATACCCTACCATCTGGCAAGAGATACAGAAGTATCCGCTGCCATACCAACAGACTTCTGGGCAGCTTCTTTCCTCGGGCTGTAAGACTCCTCAGGTCATCCTCCACACTTCACCATAAATAACAGTATTTTTATGTTTATGACTGTTTATTTATCCATTTATATTTTGTTATGCGAGTCACATAAAGGGACTAAAACTTGCTTTTTGTTCTACAACCCTGTGTTGAAGAATGCTAAATGATTGAACCTTGTAGAGCTGAGGGGAACTTCAGAGTCAGGTGATTCTTTGAGCTATTCAGTAGAAACAACATCTTTCACACACACAGTCATTTGATCCATTGTTAATGCAGAAATTAGCCACAGCAGCTTTAATGAGCTTCCAGGACTTGAATAAGTCAAACAATGAGCGGGAGACACATCACTTGGGAATTGAACTACTTTGCAGTGCTCCAGTATTGTGGCAACTTGAGAAATAAAAGGGCCCCGTTTGAGGTGACTGTGAATTAGATACTCAACGCGTCCCAAACCTTGAGTGCTGTTTGAAACAAGAGAGCCTGCCTCTTTTTATCAGGGACTATTACTTCTGTAAATTGTTGTTCTAATGAAAACTGTCCACAGTGAGTTCTGTTTACTATCCAGAGTAATCAGGACATTATTTCTCGACAGATACGTTGTTGCAGAGATTTTTTAAATGGAATTTTTCAGTGCCCGCAGGCAGCACCACAAACCAAATTGACCTCAGTTGTATTTTTTGTTGGAGGCAGAAATCTGTACTCTCATGAGGCCAGAGGTCAGGTGGTGTGTGCTCGAGGTCTGAGGATTTTTCAGCAGGGCCATTTCCTGTAACATTCTGATCGTTTTGCCCTGGCCGTAAATTAAAAAACCTCCAGCATGGCGGCCCCACCAGACTGATGTTAATGCAGGGTCAATCTTATCTGGACTCCCAAAGCTCAAGCCTCATGTTCGATTCTGATTTGTCAACATCTTTTATTTCCTCCTACCATTCTTTTGTTAAAAAATACAGCCTGGTCTGCACCAAATGGCATGAATAACACTGCAGTGTCTTAATTCAATCAGTGTTATCAGAGCACCTTTTTTTCGATTTTTGCATGTCAGTAGGATCTCACTCTCTGCAGAGGAAGTGTTGTTTCACACATAATTATCATGGTGGAAAAAAATGTCAGGTGATGTAGTATGAACACTGAAGTCCACATATAGAGGGTCAAATAAGCGCACTATTTTCACCTTGTGTAAAACCAAAAGCATCAACTTATTTTAATTTGTGTGTGTACGTTATCTTGGGTAATGTACATAACTTATGTCATATACTTTTATCATGTAGGTAACTTAAGTTAACTGAGGTACATAACATAAATAATGTAGTTAAGTTATGTTATGTACCAAAGATAATTTGTTACAAATGGGACATAATTTATGTTCCTAACATCACACACTTTGTATATGTAATGTAAATAAACTAACTAACTAACTAACTAACTAAGCCAATCAGTAATATTATGTGTAATGTACATAAGTTGGGTCATCAATGTCTCATACTTACATCATGTGCGCAACATAAGTTACATAAGTTATACTGCAAATTAACTTCTCTGTGAAACATAAGTAAGGTAATTAACATGTATGTAATGTACCATAATGTCGTTGCTGGGGTTAGAATAAACAGAACTTATGTCACATACATCTCATACTTACATTATGCATGTAATGTAAGTTAACTTGGGTACATAAAGTAACTTAAGGAACATACTTAACATAGTCACATACATTGCATACGTAATGCAAATTAACTTACATGTGTAACTTAAGTTACATAATTAACATGTTTATTTTAACCCGAGCAACGATGTTGTGGAACGTAAAGCACATAACTGTCACGCACGTCTCACAATTACACCATGTATGTAATGTAAGTTAACTTTGGTACATAATGTAACTTAAGAAACATACTTAATTTAGTCACCGACATTGTATACATAATGCAAGTTAACTTACGTATGTTACTGAAGTTACGTAACTAACATGTTTATTTAAAGCAATATTAGAGTTTCAGTAGAAAACAGGGTTGCAGCCAAATCCAGTACAATGGCAGTGAATGGTGACCATGTATAAAATGTAAAAAAAAGAACACAAAACAAAATGTCTCCATCCTGCTCGTGTGGTGTAATCCAAGTGTCCGTAAGCTGCAACATTAAAATTAAACCACAAACGACACCATTTACACCATGTTTTCATCTGAAATGTCAACTGAAGCCTCTCAGACTCGAGCCAGATGCACAAGAGATCTCGCGATGTTTTCACACGTGCATCCATTAAGAGATATACGAAGTCTCGCGATACATCGACGCCATGTTTACATGCTACCTGGGAGGCTACAGGTGCCTAAACCTTAACAAACTGCAGCCAAAGGTCATAAGACTCCACACAAGTTATTGAGAAGGACTGGTGTATCACCTGCACGCAACACTCGACTTTGGCGTTTGCACCGCACGCAATTTATTTTTTGTGATATTTGTATGCAGATTGAAGAGACCAGGTGGCAACCAAAAATGAGTGGAGCAAAAATTGTCATCCCCTGTTTTCCCACAAGTGTTTATCAGTCATTTAAGTGAACATTGGCTCCTTTGGTTTACAGGAAGAACTGGGGCTTATGGGAAATCTTGTCCTCTTTTTTTCAAACAATGCTTCAGGCATGAGATAGAAGGAAGTAATCGTCTTGACTATGGTGTCATTTCATTATGGATCGCTAATTATAAACCATGGTTTCATGGTTATCTGACAATGGTCCTTTGATGTTACATGGGCGTGCTGCATATAGAACGTTTGAAGTTAAACCTCCTCCTCAGCCTCTATATTAAACTGTAATATGTGTTTCATCTGGGTCATATTCATTTGATCATTGGGCCGAGCTCAGCTGTAATAGGCCTATATGCTTTACTCTACTGTTAATTTCCTCCCAAACATCAGGAAAGAATTCAACAAATATGAGCCACGAGACTTTAGTTACTCTCCTTTTTCCTTGCAGATGAACTTGAAATACAATCTAATAATAGTCACGATGGAGGAAGCCTCATATCTAATGCATGCTGCTGGTATTCCACATATCTGTACATGGTATTCCACTGAGGCAGAATGTGCATAAAGATAAATATAAGACAGTGTTGTGGATGTAAAGCAGGGCCCGATTAATCCTATGTGGGCCTCACGGGCAAAGAGAAGGCACTTTACATAACTTGCAGTGATTATTATTCTGTCGGATCTCTAATTTGTGATTCATTGTTTATTGTTGGTTATTTATTTAGACTTTTAAGGGCTGAGAGAGCCAGGGTACATGCAAAACTTGAACCTTGGATGTGCCAAGGTGCCCCAAAATTTGGCTCGAAACAAGCACTACCTGCGCCAGAATCGTCTAAATTGATGTGGACACTAGTGGCATAAGGGTCCTTTTGTTGAATGTGTTAGTCTAGTCTGCCATTGATTCTTTGTCTGACTGAGGGTTTTGACAGTTGGAATCTATTGCCCCGACCGAGGCATCAGCAGCCTGGCTGTGCTGCGTGTTGAATCCATGTCGCTGTCCGTGGTGCTGAAGTAGCAGACAGATTCATAACTGTGACTTTTTCCTCTTAGTCCTGCTCTTCTGTCAGTTTCATCTTGGATCTATAATATTCTCTGATCTGTATGGAAACAAAAACTCATTCATGTGTCAGTTCGGTCATCACGGGTGAATGAAACAAACCTGGTCCATCCCCTCTGTTAAACATGAACAAACAGCCTACTATCTGCAGACCCAGTAAGTACTAACTTAATAGCACTACCTTTTATTTACCAGAGTACTTTAACTCCTTCGGTAGAAATTATGCAGACTTTCACATTTTTGCTGAGATAGTTGTTGTGCGATCGGATGCACTCACCGACGAGGAGACGAGCCTGGGCTGTGTTTCTACAGAATTCTGTCTGACAAAGAGAACCCAGAAAGGAGGAGATGGTGGATTTGTGCCATTAAACGTGCCTCTGTCCCCGGGGAGGGCAGCCGTCAGGGTGCACACGTATTTCCAGCAAACACTTTACTGAAGTTTTGATTCGATTTATGCCATGAGACATTATGTTAACCTAACAAAATGATACTGCCTTGTCATTACTGCCCTACAACACTGACCACAATGACCCTGAAGCTTACTAAAACCCATGGGTTAATGTTAGATAGCTAACTTTAGTTAATTAGTTCTCACCTTTTCTTTGACAGTGAAGAATTTTTTATCCTTCGCCTCCCAAACAGCAGCATTATTGACCATCCAGATCAAAAATACATATAACTGTCTGTACTTTAGTATGTTTTCATCCACCGGTGAGGGATTCTCCACAAGCTCCGAGGTGGGGCTCTGGCAGGGATTTTATTGACTCAGTTACTGTAATGGGTGCTGTATATGCATCACAAGGTCCAAAACGTGTAGTTAGTTTTCATATATTTGTTTGTGTTTAGTTTGAGAGGTGATCCAAATATTTGTGGCTTGAAACGGAGGGAAATTTTAGCGTTTTGCGATTTGTGCTGCATCTCTACAGAGTGTCCGGTGTGAGCCGCCATGTTGGCCTGTTGTTTTTGCCCCCCAGGTCACCTTACATGTCACGTGACTGAAAACTATGAATTATGGAAATCTGTTAGCAGGTCTGTGAAACTAAGTGGTTAATTTATCTAATGTCTAATACTGTTAAATTTTCAATATTGTGATTTAAGCCTATTTGTTTGAGGTTGTTTACATTGTTTTCACATGTACTTCTTATGCTGTATGTATAACACTGTGTTTGACAGCGTAGCACACTGTTTACACTGTTCTGTGGTCCTACACCTCAAACTATGACACCGTAGGTACCACTGGAACATCACTTCAGCATGTGCAGGGCTCTGTGGTCAGGTTAGCAGTGATGAACCTGAGACTGACCAAACTGCTGTATTTGATGCATTTGGAGTGAGAACGACTTGGTATGCTGTTAACTATGAGGATTTCATCATAATGAAATGCACTTGCTTTTTAATGCATATGACAATACATCCTTTGAATAAGAAACGTATGCAGTCAAAGAGTAAAACAGTATGAAAGTCGGTGCTGTATTTCTACAAAATGATTATACAGGATTGACAAAAATGAATGTAGACTTAATGTACAGCGCTGTGATGAATTACACTACTCAAGCATGTTTCAGGAGTGCTGCTAATTAATTTTTATATAGTACACAAATTAATGAAAACAATGGCTGCCTGGGACAGTAGAAAATATACATTTAAATTACAACAAAGCAGTGTTATGCAAAGTATGCAAGATTTAATGCAAATAGACTAAAACATGCAAAATGACCAGTGTAGCCCGTGACATTTAATTACAGATGCCTGATTTGCATAGTTATTAATTCATCCATGGTGCGCACTCTTAGAAATAAGGGTTCCACAGTAGGGTTCTTCCTGAAGGGGAGGGTTTGTCAGGGGTTCTTTATAATACTTAGGGTTACATTAAGAACCTTTTCTGGGTGCATTTGAATATAATATAAAGGGTTCTCAGTACAACCCACTGGGGGAGTTCTAGATAAAACCCTTGGGATATAAAAAAGTCCTCGGAGAAACCCCTGCATGGGTTCTAGATAAAATTTGTGGAATTTAAAAAGGCAGAACCCTGTGAGTGTGATCTAGATTAAACCCTTGGAATATAAAAAAGGTTCTTTGTAGAACCCACTGACTGTGTGTTCCAGTCTTTCACCCACACTCTTAGAAATAATAGTTCCAAAAGGGTTCTTCCTGAAGGGCTGGAGTTCTAAGAGGAACCATTTGCCTCTGAAGAACCCTTTTAAGAAGAAAGGGTTCATCAAGTATTGTTGACAGCCTTGAAGAACTTTTCTTTAGTCAGGGGTTCTTTGTACCATAATGTAAAAAGGTTCTCTGTAGCCTCTGGGTGGGTTCTAGGTAAAACCCTTGGGATATAAAAAGGTCCTCTGTAGAACCTCCTGCGTGGGTTATAGATATTACTCTTGGCATCTAAAATGGTTCCCAGTAGAACCCTGTGAGTGTGATCTAGATAAAACTCTTGGAATATAAAAAGGTTCTCAGTAGAAGCCCCTGGATGGGTTCTAGGCACAACCCTTGGAATATAAAACAGTTTGAGATAAAAGCCTTAGCATTCACAGTGTTCTACTGGGAACCTCTACCTTCATAACATTTTTGGAATATAAAAAGGTTCTCGGCAGAACCCTCTGGGTAGGTTCTTAGCACCCTAAGGAACAGTTCCAGGTCAAACCTCCAGAGAGGATTCTAGGTGGAACCTTTACACCATAGTAGGGTTCCCTGAAGAACCTTTTGTAGGGGGTTCTGGGTGAAACCTTTCACAGATGGTGCTAGGTATAACCCTTTATGCTGGGTTTTACACAGAATATTTTTTGTTTATAAAAAAAAGTGTCCTCCTACAGAGACAAGCCGAAGAACACTTTATGGTTCTAGCGAGCACTTTTATTTCTAAGAGTGTAAATTTAGGCACCAAAAAGAAGCAACTCAAAGGATGTTTTTGTACATCGGAGATCAATTAATTGACAATAATCAGGGTTATTTACTTTCAGTGATTTAGTCTAATTTTCAGTTTATTGACGGTTAGAGCCTTGGTTCTCCTGGTTCTTAGTTTTGGGAGATCACAAGTATTGACTCGCTGTCTACCACTCTAAAACTAATCAGGCTGCCTTTAGGCTGGATCGGTGCTCTAATGACCGAATCAAAGATCAGAAATTCAGTCTAACAGATACACAGAAGACTCTGGCTGTTTGAAATATTCCAGAGAAAAAAGATTATTGATTTTTCTGCGGACTCCAGTTGTGGCGAGATCTATAAAGACTTGTTGTGTGTGCTTTTACACAGCTTATTTCTTTCATGGCAAAAGGCCAGAGCAGGAATATGTTGTCACAGTGCCGCGTTACAGCGCACATTCAGAGGATTTTCACCTCTCCTCCATTACCACTGTCTTTTCTCTGCAGCGTTTGTTTGCTTCCTCTGCCTGGAAGTGCTCAAAAAGCCAGTTCTAAACAGGATTTGACATTATGTGCAAGGTAAACAGTTTTGTCTGCTGTTCTCCATCTGTTCAGACACAGAAATGCCTTTTTCACTCCTCAGCTTCGCCTTAACATGTTCTCAGCAGAAATCCTCCCGTCCACACTCTGTGACAGATTGGTAGAACAGGACTGGTTCTCTTCTTTTTTTCTCCCGTGTTTCATGTAATGCTCCTTTAAGAACAAGCAGAAAATACAGAAGAGAGAAAAGATGATTTATGTTTTTTTCCCCCTCCCTTTAACATAAACCAGCTTGTCTGAAAAAAATCTTTTTTTTTCCATATAGCAGACACACAATTGTAAGTCTCACCACTAGCCATGCAACGATGAGGAAATTTTCCCACCAGTTATTACACTCGTGACAATCCCGGTGTTACTGATTACACCGGACGTTTTACAAGAAAAGATGTTCTTTGATGATGCTCAATATGTAGAGGAATGTGGAGCGCTTTGATCTTTAACGTTAGATCTTTCCCTCACTTTGAACAAATCGAATGCTTAGAATGACTAAGATGACATGTAAATACAACAAAGTGGAGGTGAAGAGGAGCCTAAAATAGTCTCTTTTTTTGTCATGTGAAACTAAATGTGATGGTAGCGTGTAACAGGAACAAAGCTGTGGACCCGAGGCTTCAGGCAGCGGCTCCAGTTAGACTTCAGGCACAAAAATGAACACCAGAAAAACACTACTGTTAGCACAGAGGATTAAAATGTCATGTTGTATTCACAGATGCTGAGACCTGAAGGACTCCTGATTTGACTTGGACTAGCCCACATGGACTCTGACTTGACTTGGGACTTTCTTTGACAAAAACTGAGGCTCAGGGTTGGATGATTGGATAAATATATCGTCTGTCAACGATGATCCTAGTGCTTCGACAGTTCTTGTTATTTCTTTTTTTGGCTGATTTTTGGGGTGATATCTGTCATATGGCTGGGTTTTAGATTAAAACCCTTGGAATATGAAAAGGTTCTTGGTAGAACCCTGTCGTGGGTTCTAAGTTAAACCCTTAAAATATAAAAAGGTTCACGGCAGAACCTTCTGGGTAGGTTCCACGTAGAATCCTTGGAATATAAAAAGGTTCTCGGTAGAAACGTCTGGGTGGGTTCTTGGTAGAATCCTTGGAATATAAAAGGGCTCTCAGTAGAACCTTCTGGGTTGGTTCTAGATGAAACCCATTGAATATAAAATTACTCTCGGTAGAACCCCATTAGTGGCTTCCAGGTAAAACCTTTGGAATATGAAAAGGTTTTTGGTAGACCCCCATGGGTGGGTTCTGTTGGAATGTGAAAAAGTTCTCTGTAGAGCCCTGTGAGTGGGTTCATGATTAAACCCATGGGGTATGAAAAGGCTCTTGGGAGAACCTCCTTCTAAATTGAACCCTTTAATAATAAAAAGGTTCTTGGTAGAGCCCTGTGGGTGGGTTATTGATGAAAGCCTTGGGCTGTAAAAGGGCTCTAAGTAGAACCTTCTGGGTGGGTTCTAGATGAAACCAATGGATTACAAAATGGTTCTCAGTAGAACCCCATGGGTGGGTTCTTGGGTGGTAGATGAAACCCTTAGAATATAAAAAGGTTCTTGGCAGAGCCCTGTGGGTGGGTTCTAGATAAAAACTTTGGAATATAAAAGGGTTTTTGGTAGAACCCCCTGGGTGGGCTGTAGATGAAACCCCTGGAATGAGAAATAGTTCCCAGTAGAAACCCCTGGGTAGGTTCTTGTTAGCAGCCTTAAAAGGTGGAAAAGTTCTGGATAGAACTTCATAGACAGGGTTCTGGGTGGAACCATTACACTATAGAGGGGTTCTCTGTAGAACCTCTCATCACCTCTGGGTGAAACCTTTCACAGATGGTTCTAAGTATAACCTTTGAACTCTCTTGAAATGTTCCAAGTGGGC
>JAJHUR010119168.1:977-14668 GCA_027495735.1 Lutjanus campechanus
GTTCAGTTTTACTGAGACAGCTGCCTGCTGTTGCCTAAAACAAAACTGATGAGAGCCATGAGAGTTAACCAAAACAGGAAAGCTGTGGACCTTAAAAACCATGGTAACCAGATGTCCCAGTTTTCCTGGAATTATCCTGGTTTCAACACTGGAGTCCCAAGTCACAACAAATATCTTTAAAACACCAAAATATCCTGTATTACCTAAACCAATGTAAAACATAAACAAAGCATGACACATCCGACTTTAACACTGATTTGTTTGTGTGATGGACGTGTTATACACTGCAGGGTCCCGAATAGGGGGTCTGAAAATATGGTTACTCCACTTAAAACCAAAACAATTATTTGAAAGACACTAAAATGCCCTGTAGAGCTGAGGGGAGCTGCAGAGGTGGGTTTTCTATGGGTTAACGTTACCCCCTTACACATTACACATTATCAGTGGATCCATTATTAATTTAAAAAAGATTGATTAGTGCAGCTTTAAGCAAGTTTTCAGTCTGTTCTTTGATTTTCATTCCATAAAAGTATAGAAATGAATGGAAACCAAGAAATGCTTTAAACGGTAGACAAAATACATTAAATCTAAAATATAACAGCATTTTTTAAATGGTTACTTATGATGTTTAGTATAAATGATTTGAAGTGAATCAGCTAAAACATGCAGTTTAGATGTAAACTTTGAACGGCCATTCCAGCTGTTTATAAGCGATGGTTATGTCATCTTAATGAACAGAAAAGTTTCATTTCAAAACAGTTTCATTCCAAATGGTTTGTTATGCAAAACACAAGAAAAACAGCTATTAAAATCATCCTCCTCATTTTCTCTACATCTCATGCATACTGATTGATACAATTCATTTTTAATTCCCCGTGTTTACAGGTTATAGCTTCTGTCTTCGAGCTAAAAGCAAAAAGCAGCCCCCAAAGTGAGTGGGTGAGTTTGTTTGAGTCGTGATCTCAGCATGTGCTCTCGAAACATATTGTCCCAGGAACTCATATGTTTCTGGGTATACGGTAAACACAAGGCTCGAGTTACTGTCTGCACTCCCGTGCTCACACGCCCCCTTCACCACTCCCCTCTTCTTCCTCCTCTTCTTCCAGCCCCTCAGTCCCCCTCTTTCTGTTCCCTCTTTCCCTGCTCTTCACCCGTCTGTGTTTTCTTCAACTCTCGCTGTAAATTCACACATTCCTCTCTTTCTCGCAGAGGTCACAAACTTCTTCACTTTCCAAACATTTTCCTCCCCCTGACCTCCTTCTTCTCGCTCTGCACAATCCTACTCTCACACCAACCTTCTTCACTTTCCAAACATTTTCCTCCCCCTGACCCCCTTCTTCTCGCTCTGCACAATCCTACTCTCACATCAACCATCTTTCACTTTCTCCGCTGCCCCCTTCCCTCAGTTGTGTAACCCCATCTTATGTTACTGTAAATAAGTGTTTATAGATAGGCTCTATGGGTATGAATAAACAGTATGTCATGTCTCTGAATGAACATGTGCTCAGTCTCCCTCAGGATTGGAAGACATGGAGATTTCTTGGAAAACAATTGGGCGGAGACACAGCCACGCCAGCGTCATCCCTTTGCTCCTTATTTGGTGTTAATATGCAAAGCAAAGGATGTAGTGCTCGTATGTCTCAAAACGTGCTGAACACAGGCCATATTACAGAAACTTCCTATCTTGAGGTGAGATAGGAAATCCTACTAACTTTAGGAATCCTATCTTCATCTTACTTCAGGTTAGGAAAACCTAAAAACTCAATCCAGCATCGATTATCAACGTTTATGTCTGTTACCTAGCAACCAACATTCCTTTTCTCATCTTGCTGAGCTCAGCAACTTTGTAACGGTTTTATCATTGAAAAATACAGAAACTTTGAAACATATGAGTCATGGGTTGTGGTATCCTCTGTTGAGAAATCCAAAGATGTCCTTTTCGGGAAATTCACAACAACACTAACATAGATAAAGGAAAGTGAGTGGACTAAGTTAGCAGGCACTGTCTCCACTGTACGCTACATCCATAATGTAAAACCAAAATGAAGAACCAAAATAAAGATGTGCATGAAGAAAATCTATGCCCCCTGAATATATTCCCAGAACTGGGCCTGGCCACCTTTGAAACATCAAGAAAAAGTGGAGCAAGAACAATGAAGGGCACTTCAAGACAGATGAGTTAGAGGCTTCATCTGCAGATAGCTCCATAAAGTTTCTTTTGGGGAAATTTACAACAATGCTAACTTGGGAGATAAAAGAAAGAGTGGGCTAAGAGAGCAGACACAGTCTCTGTCATTGTGTGAAAGCAATAAGAGAGCAGCCATAAATAAGTTAGCTAACACTCCTGGTAGCAAACACTACCGTCAAAAATGGTTAACGAATCCATTAGTGAACACTACTATTAGTTACCATTAGTTGGCAAGTTAGCTGTTACTACAGGTGGGAAAGTTAAAATTAGAACATCTTAAAGCGATATTCCACCGCAGAGTAATAGTCCACTCAATATGTACTCACCACTATGCCGATGTGAGGATGGGTGAAGATCTTCAGTTCACAAAACAATCCTGGAGTTTCAGCAGAAAATAGAGTTGCAGCTAATGGCAGTGAATGGAGACCAAATGTAAATGTAAAAAACTCTGTTTTCTGCTGAAACTCCAGAATTGTTTTGTGAACTGAAGATCTTCACCCATCCTCACATCAGCATAGGGGTGAGTACATATTGAGTGGACTATTACTCAGATGTGGAATATCACTTTAAGAGTCACCTAAAGGTAGGTGAGCTTATTTAAGATTTTGGTAAACTAGGATACTTGTGTAATACACATTTTATCCACCAGTTAAGACAAAATCTGCAAGTTAGGAAGTTTCTGTAAACACATTCCCCGAATAGCTGTAAACAGTATATGTACAGTGACTTATATCCATCTTAATGTGAACAAATCAATCCAAGCTTTTAATTTCAGAAGTTGTATTATTTAAGTATTAAATAGCATGTTAAAGAAGCTATTCTCTGCTACTCACACATTTCCTGTGAGGATTTCTGGAGCTGTTTAGACGTTTTTGGGTTTGTGCCATTGAACACTAAGCACTGTTTACTTGTTTGGTATTAATAAATGTTACACTATGTTCCCTGAGATAGATGGGAACCGTGACAAATTGGCTACACCTCTTCCTCCACTTCCTTCTCTTCTCCCCTAGTCTCAAGTGAATCTGGTTTTGATGTGTGCCCCTGGTTGGTCGGCTTAATGCCAATGCTTTTGTTCTCCTGGCATCACTTAAGCATAATCAAATTACACACAGGATCTTTTTTCACCAGGTATTTTTTGTGTGCAAATGTGCAGCCTGTTTTTTGAGAAGCTGAATAGGCTTATACAGGTAGAGAATTTAATTTACAGCAGCCAGAGGAAACCGTGATCAATCAACAATGAGCAGAGACGTAATAACAGAGATTAAATAAAAAGGAAGCAAACATGTCTGAAGAGGAGATAATCAGATGATAAAAGACAGGTGAAATGCCCTTCTATTTACAGCTTATCTCATCAATTTACAATCATCACAGTCTAATAATAGCTCTGACCCCTCTCATCAACTTTCATAATGGATAAGCAAAACCACCCTGATGAAATACGCAAGTAATTACCGACTGTTTGCACTGCTGATTTCCCAAATCAAACACTTCATTAATGGTCTCTCATATCCTTCGTGTCTTGTCTTTTTCTGATTCAGCTGGTTTCTGTTTAAGAGCACAAAATGAACAAGAACAAAATGATATGGGACATTTAAAAAATCCAACAAACTAAAGGGAAGACATTACTTATTAGGGCCAGAAAAAAGGGGAACGGATCCTTCCAGATTTTATTTTAATCTTCCCTTGTGAGATTTATTGAGAACAAATTTGGCCATTTGTGGAGGAAAACACAGAATACATAATTTTGTGTGTATCTTCCAAAACTGTCACAAATCACTGTTGAAAAATAAATCTGTGGCCCGATCATGGTCGTGTTTAAATAAAACCCTGACCGTTGGTTGGGGTCACTCGTTGGTCACTCATCATTCGCTGTGCTCCTGCAGCTATCATCGTGTTTCCTCAGCAGTCATGTGCTTAGCTTGTGGCTATCAAAAGCGAGTACATTTTGGCACTTTTTGCAAACAGCAGCTCCACTGACAATGTTATTCACACTGTCTCTGATCACATCAGAGGAGGACCCGACTTTGCTTTCAACGATGTATTGTCAGCAAATTTGGTATTCACCACTGGCTGTTTTTTTAATGTCTTAGCTAGCAGCTCGCCTACATTGCTGTCGGATCAGTGACATCCCATTATTTGATTGCTTGTGAATTTGGATTAGTTGATTTTGATGTGAAAAATACTGCACAATAATTTTGATTTCTAATTTCTCCAGGTAAAAATTGTTCTCACCCTCTGGCCTCTTACA
Organism: Lutjanus campechanus; assembly: GCA_027495735.1. Classification (NCBI taxonomy): domain Eukaryota; kingdom Metazoa; phylum Chordata; class Actinopteri; order Lutjaniformes; family Lutjanidae; genus Lutjanus; species Lutjanus campechanus. The sequence continues at coordinate 5,414 of JAJHUR010119168.1, forward strand.
TTTAGTTCATTTTTTACCAATGGCCATAGCCATGAATTTCTAGAAATATAATTCTTGCCCCTTGTACAATTAGGTACCCAACCTGGTGCAGGACTCTGCAAAGGCTGAAATTTTTTATTCAGTTGCTTAGGACAAAAACAACAACAGAACGAAATCCAGAAATTTCCTGTAGAAAGAATATGGTTGAAAACAGTTTTATCGGTTTTATATATCACAAACAAAAAACACTCATTTTGACAATTATTTTGAATATTTGCAGCAACTGTTACTCAGGTGTGGATTTGGCCATTTTTGCTTTAGAAACTGAACACATTCATGACACTGTGAAACACATTCAAGCAAAAACACTCCAAAACCAGACTTGTTTTTTGGCACTTCAGTGTCTTTGGTTCTCAACAAAACAGGTTTGCGTCACTTTCATATACAAACACCAATCATGTAAACCTGAATGTACCGACATGTTGAAACAGAAACATCCTGAAAGTGTGCAGTATGCAGAGAGCACAGGAGCTCAGAGCACTAGTGAAATGAACTGTCATGGCTCTGGAACACTTCCAGGTGTTCATCTTCCAGATTTCTCCGTTGGTGTGTGATATTTTGTTTTTAACTAGCAGGAATCTATTTTCTTTCATCTCTCTGGCTTAGGATGCATCTGACTTGAATGAGAGTCCGACGTCTCAGAGCCATGAGAAATGTTTTATGACTTAATCTCAGATTTCATCACATGATTACTGTGCAGAAATGACTTAAAAATGAACTTTCGGCTGTGTTGCCATGGTGAGAATAACAGCTTTAGCTACCGGAACAGGCTTCAAGCAGGTTAGAAAAAAGAATTTCCTATGACCTATTTCTAATGCACATAATCTGATATGAGCTTAATTCTAGAAAAAGAGATTCACGCTGCTCTTGTATTCAAGACGTGTACTTGACTGAGCTGTACTGAAGTACATCAGCTGCACACTGTGACACCTACAGTGTCAGTGAATTTAGATGAGCAGAAGAGGTGTTAATGTGATAAATAGTCTAGTTCTCATCATTTTCTTGTCATGTCTGCAGGCCGGGGAAAGGAACAGTCTCAATAAATATCTTGACCGTAAGAGCAGGAACCTCCCTTTCTACATGCTATTGATCATCAATACAGCTCTTTTCCAATGTCTCTTTGAGGCTTTTTTCTTTGAGAGTAAAAGTTGCAGATCTATGAGGTAGCTAATCTACATCAATCATTAGCTAGCTAGACAGCTAGCATTTTGCTAACATTAATGAACTTACTTAAAATGTGACTATATACATACAGTATATTGCTTGGTCTCCCATCAACATCTTTTAATCATCTTAAAAATTTGGTTTTCTTTTCAACATAGATGAGCCGAGCACATATAATATCTAAATAAAGGAAACAGGAAAGGAGAAAGTTAACCGAGATTCTGCTCAGTAACAAGACACTAACATTAGCTAACTCAAAATATGGCCATATACATATTTCACTTTTAAATGTTCACCAGCAACATCTGTTAACAAATAAACAAGCAAAGACAGCGTTTCGGAGTATTGCTATGTTTTTGTTTTCAGTGGAAGCAAAATTTCCAGGAAATTTGACAGGAAACCAACACAGCTCATCTTACCACAAACACGTGGTTTCTTATTTTTCATCGCCCTGTTCAGCTTTGATCTTATGCTGGCCTCATTTAGATGTCTCTAGTTCAATTAGTCTGTTGTAGCAAATCTGTCTGAAAGCAAGCAGCATTTTTGCCCCATCAAACACAGGCACTGGAAAAACCAGCCGTTACTGTTGGTGTTGTTGTCAGGTCCTTGTTGTTGGAGACCTGCATCTCCCTGCGGTCTGCCTGCCTGGCACCACAGCCATTACCTCCGTGTTTGCATGTTATTGTTCCAATTTTCCAGCCACTGAGTAGCAAACAATCTGAAACAGCAAGGTTACTCATTAACAGCCTTATCTGGAGAATCTCCATGCCTTTCACCACCCGATGTGTCACCTGCCAGGGACACAGGTAGCGCATGTGTGTACATGGACATATGCTAGGTATGTGTGTGTGTGTGTGTGTGTGTGTGCATATGTTTCAGATTACATCAGCCTCCATGTGATGTAAAGGTGGAATGTGTGTGTGAGAGGTGAAGACCAGAAGAAAGGTTGCAGAGGTGAATCTGATTATCAAATCTGCCTTTTGGAAACATTGTGACTGCAATTAAGGGGGCAGCAGATTACACAAACCTCACTTTTTTGTTGCATTTTAAACATAGCTGATCTTAAAACAGTTTTCACCTGACATAGGCCTACGAAATTGTGAATTCTGTATAGTGTGTGTGGGAACAGGTGCTGTTTGCGTCCTGTGTGCACGTCCTCCACGCACAACTATGCGTAAGTGTGCAGCCCTATCAGAGTAAAGGTCCAGGGTCAGCTTTGCCACAGCGATAAACTCCCAGTAAGAGCTGAGTCAGGATAAGACTCTGTGGTTTAAATCATACTGCCACTCTGCCACCGGATTTTCCAATGAAAATCAAGCGAATAATTATGACTCACGAAGTCTGTTGCTCAAGTGTGTCTGATGTCTTCTACTATGATCTGAACCTGCATCGTCAGTGCTCTCATTTTACTGGTGGACATTAAAAATCTGCACTGCGATTCAGTATTTGGGTGTGATAGAATATTGAGACAAGTTGGGCTTTCAGTTTGAATTTCTAAAATCCATACAGTATAGGAATTGTAGCCCTTTATATACATAGTTCCACAATTTTAGGAAGTGCAGCAGAACAATGATCATAAATATCCTAAACACACAAACACACAAGTCAGTTGTTCTCGATTGACCAAGTCAGTGTCATGACTTCAGTCTGACTGATCGTGTGTTTCACTTGCTGAAGAGTAGACCGAAGGTAAAAACACTAAAATCAATTATAAAAAGAAAAAACTAACAAAAGGAAGATGCTGCTGATATTATGCTTTCCGTGTCCACATTTGCACGAGGTTCCTCTGGGGTTTGTTTGGGGTTCGTCAGCTGACCTTCCCATGCGGTCAGTGCCGATCTACTGTGCGTGTGTGGAACGCTTTCTCCAAGCGCTCTGCAGACGGAACTTCTAGGCATCCGTGGGCTTTCCAGCTGTCTGTGTATGCCTGCATTCAGGATTATAATAGAGGCCTTGAGGCCGTGTCTGTTTAAGTTTATGCTGACTTGTCTCATTGACTTGAGTTGTGTCCCCTTAAATGAAGAGAATGCATGAACAAGAGTAAAAGTCTGCAGCCATATTAGCCACTCTGTGAGGCTGTACTTAGCTGAATGCTAATGTCAGCATGCTGACATGTTCGCTTTGATGTTGAGTAATAATACTGTCAGTGTCTAACACTTAACAACACAATAGTTACTAAGGAATGAGTGAGGAATCAATAAGGAACGACCTGATAATTAATAATAATAATAATAATAATAATAAACTTTATTTATATAGCACCTTTCATGCAGGTCATGCAGCTCAAAGTGCTTCACAATAGAAAAATCCAAAAAAGTACAAATATGAACATACAGACAGTCAAAATTGAGCAAACACCTTTAAAAGAAAATTAAAAAAGAATATATATATGCATATATACGTACACACACATACGCATATACATACACATACATATACACATACATACACACATATATACATATATATATATATACATACATATATATGTACTGTAGGAAAGTCTACTATTTTATGTTCTGTTGTTGTACCCATGCAGGACAGGGAGTTTTTCTGAGTTCAGTTGTAGTGCACTTCAAGAAAGGTGGTGATGTCATAACTTCCTGCATCCACAACGCATTCATTCCGCGCATGGTTCAGGGACAAGCCGTAGTGGATACCAGCTGTGTGCGTTCATGCACAAACACCACACACACACATGCCAATACACCTCCCTGCCCATGTGTTCACCTGAATATGAGCATCTCTGACCTGTAAATGTCCAACTAACGGTCATTAAAGTTTATTTGGATGGAATTCCCTGTGCCCTGCTCTCTGATCGGAGACCCTGTCTGTAAAGGAGTTATTAAGCCAGCATCCCAGAGTCAATAGCTCTATCACATGTACATATACATACACATGTGCAATGGTGATATAAATGATAATGATAATGATAATGAGGTGTTAATGAGTCATTCCTGAAAAAGTGAGATGTGTGGACTACAGTATATAATCAATAATGATGAGTTACTGGAAAACAGCCACTGAGCAGCACAAACTAGTGACAACTCATTAATCAGTAATTACTTAATCATTAGTTGTGAGCATCCTGAAGTAAAGTGATAATGAGTCATCAGTGAGTGATCATGGGGCACTAATGAAGTGGTCACTATGTCGATACATTGATATTTATGAACTAATCATTACTTAATAATTTATGATCATTTATATAGTGTCTCTATAGTCTGTTCTTGAGTAAGTCATCATTATTTATCTATGTATATATTATCTATGTAGTCAACAAATCACAGTTATTCACTAATTATTATTATTAACAATTCATTAATTATCACTTTGTTCCTGAATCGTTCCTCACTCGTTATGGTAACTGTCATATTTTTGCATACCGTGTTAACTATGGGACAACAAAAAAGTAAAAAAACAAAAAAACAAAACATATTTGGCTCATTTATTAAAAGTCAGGAGCTCACTACTAGTGTGTTTAGAAATTCTCCTGAGGGAGACATGAAAGTGTGCACCAAATTTCATGGCAGTACATCCAATAGTTGAGACACTTCAGTAAAAACCTCAAATGTGAACATCATGGGTCACCAAAGTCACTGGGATACAAACGTTCATAGTAATCCAGTCAGTATTTGTTAAGATATTTGCAAAGTGACTGATCGTCCTGAGAGCCACACTGCTAGCTTAGCAACATTTCCTTTGCTGTTTATCAGATGTGGAAGACAGCATTTTATACAACAACAACACAGTTGTTGCTTTATTTCAAATCCAACATGCTGGAGTACAGAGACAACACAACAGAAAACTGACACTCACTATCCAGGGTACATATAATACACAGTAATGTGTTTCATGATTTCATGTTTTGTCTTTGTCTTTCTTGTCCATCTTTGTCTCTACACCCTGGTCTTTGTCCATGTCTCCAGGGTTTTAGCACGCACCTCTGAGTCTTATCTTTTTGCTCAAATGGTCCAGTAAGCTGATCAAACACACATCCAACCAAACACAAGCCATTAATTGATGGGAATACCTGTGACCTCTGCAAATACTGACCCCTCCTTTAAGCTGTTCAGTGCTTACAGGCCACATGTGGAGTAAAACCAGTGGAATATTACCGACTTCTGACGTTTGTTAATCGAACTGAAGTATATCAAACATATTCATATACAAAGTCTGAACGGCTGCAGAAATTGGCTTTCTGTTCTGTTCAGTTCTGCAGGCAAAGCTTGTGACGTGTTCATTTCACAATCTGTTGAAAAAGAGGAAGCCTCATACAGAAAAAAAAAATTGGGCTTGTAAAAATTATGTTAAAGTTCATTGAATAGAATAAAAAAGACATGGCTATGGGACATGCATTAGAACTGTTGCTTGTGTCCCTGGTGTTTTTGTTGTAATTTGAGTTTTAGGAATGGACTCAATATATTTGAAACTTTGCAACTTTTGGCCAATGAATAAACAAACACATTAAATATTCTATTACCTGCCAGAGTTTTATAACTGGCAATGAAGAGAAGGCATTGAAACAGTATTTGGGTTTGCAATATATACACAATAGAGAGAATCACATTTAAACTAAGAACTCAAATTGATATCTTTGATGAAAATGGCACAAATGTGTGACAAACACCGGAGGGAAGCCCTTAAAACTTGTGGCTACCCCAACTGGGCCTTTGTGAAAACAGCCACGTGTGCCAGAAAGAACAGCAACACTGAGGGTGATGAGAAAACAAAAAACAAGCAAAATAACATAGTGATCTCGTATGTGTCTGGGATATCTGAAAAACTCAGGAGGGTTTTCAACAAGCATCACATCCCAGTGTATCTCAAACCCAGCAACACACTCAGACAGAAACTGGTACATCCTAAAGATCGCACACCACACACACAAAAGAGCAACTTGGTGTATGCTGTCCAATGCAACGAGGACTGCAATGACCTATACATAGGAGAAACCAAACAACCACTGAACAGACGCATGGCTCAACACAGGAGACGTAACTCTTCAGGCCTGGACTCAGCTGTCTATTTACACCTTAAGGAGAAAACACACTCCTTTGAGGACAACAATGTCCACATTCTAGACAGGGAGGACAGATGGTTTGAGAGAAGAGATAAGGAAGCCATCTATGTTAAAATGGAGAAACCCACTCTCAACAGAGGAGGAGGCCTGAGACGTAACCTCTCTCCTATTTACAATGCTGTTATTTCATCTTTGCCCAGGAGATTCAACTACTTGGCCTTCAAAAACAACAACAACAAAAAAACAAACAAAAAAAACAAACAAACAAACAACAACAGTGGTTCACATTCATGTGACTCTAACGACTGTCACTCATATCTGGTTTTAGGTGAGACCCAGGACGAACAACTCCTAATGACTGTCGTTAAAACTGAATAAAGCATTTATGAACACATCCACAGAGGTTAAATACCTGGTTTCCCACCATTTAGTTAGACGAGCTCAGACTAGTCTGACAGGCATGAACTGATGAAGCTTCTTGGATGAGAGGCGAAACGTCTTCAAAAGACATTTAAACAAGTCCAGTTGCTTTCGATTACAATGACCTGGATGAATGAGAACATTCACAGACTTTGTACGGACTTTGGTTGTCTGTGTTCTTTAAAACAAACCCTAATAAAAAAGTTAATAACAAATAATTAAGCATTATTTTGACCTTAATGTTGTGAAATACACTTTACTGAAAATATACACTAACTTTTAGCTGAATAAAAAAGTGCTGAGGAGGACTTCTCAACGCTTATTTGCATACTTTCCTCACCTAATCTCACCTTTCCATGTTCAAATAAAAGTGACACGGTCAGTTTCCTGAAGCCATTACCGAGTAATTATTTTATTTGATCAGTTCTTTATTCTGCTGTAACTAGAAATGATGTAATTAGAAGAAATCTAATCAAATCAAGCAAACAATATCAAATGGAGGCTGTTTGAAAGGCTCATTGTGTTTGATCACAAAGCCTTCCTATTGGTATATTGATCAGCAGAGAATGGTGAGAATTTCCTGACATCGGCTCAAAGAAGACAACATATTGTCCATTTTCCCCCCTTTGTGACATGTGAATGTAAATAAAAAAGGATATAACTGTTGTAACCTTTTTGTATTGCAGGAATGTGCTTTTTGATACCTTTGCAGAAATGTAATATGATAATGTTTAAATAAATAAATAAATAAATGTAAATATTTAAATGTGAAAATACAAATATATATTATTTAATTCCTGACAGCATTGACCAAACATCTGAAACAATATTTTTCAGGTGAAGGGCTCATTGCATGGATCAAACAGTCTCAGTAAAAAATAAAAAATGCAAAGCTCCTTAAAAAACACACACCAAGGTAAAGTTTGTAGAAAATTAAAATGCCTTTATTCTACATGGGAAAAAAGAGTAAAAAAAAAAAAAGAGTTAAAAAATGACCGACACAGGTCTTCTTCAGACATCAGTGAGCCTTGGTGTGTTTCTGAAGGAGCCTTGCATTTTTTTATTTTTTACTGAGACTGTTTGACCCACGCAATGAACCCTTCAACCGAAGAATAAGTGCAAAATATTTGATGTTTCCAAAGAGCAGCTGTATTGTGACCAACAGAAAGACGCAGCAGCGCTTCCACTCTATTGTCTTCATCTTTTTTTTTTACTGTCTGGGAAGAACAAAGTCTCATATGAAACCCAGACACACGGGGATGTTCGATGCTGAGGCGCAAAACACCTTTAAAATAAGAAGTTGTTCATATTTAAATGTGGAAATTCAGTTTTATTGCAGGTTGCACAAACTTTCATGTAGCTATCTGATTATTTTATATCAAACTGAAAAACTGATCTAACCCTGGAATAAACCACTGATACATAAACCTGATTCGTTACCTCATGTATTATTGACATGTTGATTGTAACATATTTGAGAAGAAAGTCATGCCTATAATGACATTTCATTTCATGTTGTCTAACGGTTCTGTATTTGTGTTGTACCGTCACATGTTCTGAGTGATGTTATGCGAAATAATTTAAAATTTGAAAACACTGTATATATTGTAACTTCCCATATTTTATAGTTCCACGTCTCCTCCTTTAAATTGTTCATATTTTTTATATACTGTTTATATTAGTTGTTTTTATTTATCGTTGACTGATGTCTCTATTTTTGCTCTTTGCTGCTGTAACACTTGAAATTTCCCCACTGTGGGACTAATAAAGGAATATCTTATCTTATCTTATAAAGATTAAGCAAAAGAGCAAATGAAGAGTGATTTCCCCCTCGCAGATTATTTAATTTCATCAGTTATTTGAAGCTTTACGATGCAATGATTGTGTAATTTTGGGAAAATGTTGATACAGATGATTAAAACGTCAATTTAGCAGATAGCTGAAGATGATGTTTTGTTGTGGTTGCTGTTAAGTTTGTTTTTGTTGTTATTTATTCCCTCTTTTGTGCCAGGGTTTTAAAGTTGTTTAGCCCCTGATGTGTCCAGCCAGTGGCTTCTCCTTTGAATCAGCAGCTGGGTATGTTAACTACGTCTAATAGTCCAATCGCAAATAACCAAAATAACCAAGATAACATTTAACCTGCAACAACAGATAAACATTGGCCACTGCTATCGGTAAACGTCATCTTGGGCTGATAATAAGGTGAATGCTTCACATATATCAGTTATTGTTAAAACTCTGAACATAACAAATTGTTTAATTTTGAAGCTCTGACAGCAGTTTTGTATGTGGTTTAATAGTGGCAGGCAGTTAGAGTGACCATTACACTGTAGAAGGAAGTTTTTAAAGGAAGCTTTGACCCTTGTGCCAACCGCATTACACATTATGACACCAAAACTGTGCCACACTCGCTGACCTACTAAAAAATGTTCTGAATAGGTGCAGTACGCCAGCAAAATGTCAACAAACTGGCCCACTGACCTGCTTCCTAATGATGAAGCATGTGTGCTGCGAGTGAGCAGCGTGTACCCCTTCCTGCTTCACTGACTGGGTACATTTAGAGACATTTTTACACGGCGTAAGCAAACGTTTAAGATGAATTACATCGT
>JAJHUR010119171.1:0-40457 GCA_027495735.1 Lutjanus campechanus
GCGAGCTGTCCTCTGACCTGTTCTCCCCTGCTGCCTCCATCATGTCTCGGACCATCGCCTCTTGTAGCTTCAGCGCAAGCTGGACACAGACCAATAAAACACCAACAGTACGAGAGACACCAAGGAGGAGGAGGAGGCATGTACACTGTGACTCCCCTCCCCTGTCAGAGTGAACCTTAAACAATAATAGAAGATTGGTGCTGAAACTTCAAAGCACAAAATGAGCATTTCAGGACAGCTCAAAAAGCTGAGCATTTCAGGACAGCTCTAAAAATGATCATCGTTATTTCGTCGTATGCCTGTCACTAATACTGAAAGTTACACATTTCGACTTTATTCTTGAAATGCAAAATAAATAAAAAAAACCTCTCATTTATTTCCCTGTGTTACATGTGATAAATGTTATTTTGGTCTCCTGTTTGTTCTACTTAAACCCAAGGTGAAATACACTAGAGGACGAGCTGGTGTTATCGGTGCACATTGAAAAGTTAAGATTCAGATTATCGACTGGTAGTTTAATCTTTGCTCGAGAGTGTTGGGAGTGTTGATTTAAATCACACTCATAATCAGAGGCTGAATTCCCTGTTGACAACACTGGGCAAGAGGAGCATGCTGCGTTTTTCATAGTGCATGAAATGGCTGTTTTTTTTCAATGCATGTCTTTCCTTCTTTTCCTCGTAGTTTGGCTGTTCCGTCATGTGACTGGTTGTGCTTGTATGAAAGACCTGGCTCATGTCCTGGGGTTTGATGTTGCCTCATTTCCAGCAATAGTCGGGGGTTGCTTCAGTATTTCTTTTTTTGGTGGTTGGCTTTGGTTTTTGCATGCTGGGACCTATCAGTCCTTGACAAAGAGGCAATTGTTTAGTGACTGGTACAGCAGTTCACATACTCTGAGCAAGGCTGCTTCAAAATTTGTGGTGTGGAAATGCGCTGTATTTCCTCTAGCACTTTACGGATAATCAGAAGAAAAAAATCTCTCTTTCATCCATTTATTTGGTAAAAGATTTCCTCAAAATTGATTTGTTTTCTTTTTGGTCATGTGCAATTGAAATATTCACCTTTTTCAAGGCTTTTGGTGTCAACTGATGATGATGATGATGATGCACATTTGCAATTCTGCAACACCACAATCAACTGTACCTCCTTATTTTGCTGTAGGTTTGGGAGAAAGGAACAGACAGTATTACAGTCCATGCCTTAGGAGTGCTCACAGCTATAATGAGTAACTCACCCTCTGCTAAGGTAAGGCCTTTAGTGACTGTCATGCCTCTGTACATGTACAGCCCCAATTCCAAAAATAAGTTGGGACATTGTGTAAAATGTAAATAAAAATAGAAAACAATGATTTGACATCCGTCGTTGTGTCCTCTGGGCTAAGGAGAAGGCCCATCCAGATTGTTACCAGCACTAACTTCAATGGCCAGCACCTGGGATGTTATGGGGGTGTGTTAGTGCCCATGGCATCATGGAAAAGTCACACCTATGAAGGCCCCATGCTGTTAGGTACATACAGGCTTTGGAGCAACACATGCTGCCATCCAGACGACATCCTTGCTTATTTCAGTAAAACAATGCCAAGAGACAATCTACATGTGCTTCATAGTAAAGGAGTTCAGGTAGTAGACTGACCCACCTGCAGTCCAGATCTATCTGCCATTGAAAAAGGAAGCAATATGATGAAGCACAAAATAATAATGTGTTCAGTTTGAACATTGAATATCTCACCTTTGTACTGTATTTAATTGAATGTAGGTCAAAATGTTTTTGCAAAGCATTGCATTCAGTTTTTATTTATGTTTTACACAACATCCCAACTTTTCTGGAAGTGAGGTTTTATTATAAAGCATATTATACTTTGGTGCCTACAGTACAGTACAGCAAATATTAGAACCTGATGAGGAAAGCCGTTTTCTCATTTTATTTCCTTCCAATATATGGAAGTATGCCAAGTAGTTATCCCCTGTGGAGCAACTTTCTTCAGCCTATTTCTGTCTCCTTCCTCCTCAGGAGGTTTTCAAGGAGAGGATTGGCTACTCCCAGCTATTTGATGTGCTGAAGAGTCAAGGTCAACCCACCAAAAGGCTGCTGCAGGAGCTGATGAACATGGTGAGACACATTTCCTCATTAACCCCACTGAGTGCAGAGACTGTGGAAGTCAATTAGCTCTTATTGATGACCTCATTCCTACTTAAATTGTGTTTGCTAGTTAACCTGAATTTATTGACCATGTGACCATAGCCACATTTACATCACAGGATTAGGGACCTTTAGAGATACTTGTGTTTCCACCGCTGGAACCATGGCTTAAATTAAGACATTATTTTACGCCCCAAAAAAGTCCCTGTTCAGGAGGTAGTACTTTCCAAAAGTAGAAGAACTTTGGGTGAGGCTTACAGCACAGGACATTTCTGATTGGTTGAGTGCTTGCAGCATTTTAACTTAAGAAATCTGCAAAGCAGTTTGTTTTTTGTTCATTGTGCTTTGACACATCAATATGAGCTGAGTTTCCACCCAGAGTACCCAAAACTTTTAGTTCCAGGAAGTTTCAAGGAGCTAAAAGGTTCCTTCAGCCCATTGTTGTTTGCGTTCCCACTGCAGCCTAAGATACAGGAAGAATATTATACGTTATTTTAACCGTGACTATACAACAATCATCAACATAGGTCCATCTTTTATATGCTTTGTTCTGTAACTCCATGTTCATGTGTCAACACTCAATGAAATAAAAACAAACAGGTTTGTGGCTACACAGTTTTATAAATGATGCCTGAAATACAGACTAATTTGTCAAATTTTCAGAATTCTTTTCAGAGTATTTTGGATGGAAATACTGTTCATGTCTATATCTTGTCCTCATTCTCAGTCTTCACTGTTTTCATTCCTCTCTGTCTTCAGGCAGTGGAGGGTGAGCATGCCCACGCTCATCACCTTGGCATTAGTAACGACCAGCCTTTGCTGCTGCTCCTTCAGTGGCTGTCTGACCTGTCGGGTCAGAGGGACCTTCAGCTGCTGGTGGCCCAGTGGTTGGCCGCCGTCTGTGGTGGCTCTTTATCCTGTCGCACCGTGGCCGTGGAGGCAGGTATGGTGGGAGCTCTGCTCCAGGTGCTCTCGCAGCCCAAGAATCTGGACAGGCAGTGTGCGGACGCCCTGCTGGGCCTCCTGCAGGACCTGGGCTCCCTGTGTCTGAGACCAGAGGAGCTGAAGGGCCTGCTCAGACTGCTGAGGGTGGATCAGGATAATGGTGCAGTTGTGGGGAAGGTGCACCCCTACTGCGCTCGCATCATCAGAGTGCTCTCGGCCATGGCAGCCAGAGAAGGCCAGGACAGTGCCTTGCAGTACTTCGATCTTACGCCCCCAATGGCAGGTATAATGGTTCCCACAGTCCAGCGCTGGCCAGGCAATGGATTTGCCTTTCATGCTTGGCTCTGCCTCAACAGGGAGTTCTCAAACAACCGTAAACCTTCTGCAAACTCAGGCACAGGGGCTCAGCATGACATGGGAAAAGGACCACGTAGGAAACAGCTCTACAGGTAAATAAACACATATGTGAGAACTGACCCTTCCAAAGTCCCGCCCCTTTTTGCTCTGTGCTCCAATAACAGTTGAACAAACTTGATATGGAACTTTCCCCTTTCCTGTTTTCTGTACTTAGATATGCTACGTGCTAGTCTTTTCTATGTTGAAAAGAAAACCAACTTTTGTAGATGATTAAAAGATGTTGCTGGGGGACCTTTTAAGGCAACATATAGTCACATCTTAAGTTAGCTAAAGTTAGCAAAACGCTAGCCAACTATCTAGCTGATGATTACTGTAGATTGAGTTGGGCAGAGTGTCTGGCTAGTTAGCTAGTGTTTTGCTAACATTAGCAATCAAATGTTACCATCTAGCTAACAATTGATGTAGATTGAGTTGGGCAGATTAGCTAGCTAGTTAGCTAGTGTTTTACTAATATTAATTAACGAAGACAAGACTAAAGATGTTGCTTTTACAGGCTCCCTATCGACATCTTTTAACAATCTTCAAAATTTGGTGTTCTTTTCAACATAGACCAGCAAAGCCCTTCTAATAGTGTCATCTATTTGAACTGGAGTGTAGGAATTTCAAGTTCCCAGTAAGAAATTTCATCTGGAACGCCACCTGAAGTTGGATTTCCGACTCAGAAAGTTGGAGGAACCTCACCAACCCTAGCCTCAAAATCCAATATGGCTGCTAGAGTAGTGAAAGCTGTTCAGCACTTAACGTCTCATTAACTCAGCTGTACACACAATACTGTCTGTGGGCATGTTGCTTGCTACAGTGTTTTTATGCACAAAATACTGCAGAATGCATTGTTCTCAAGCACAGTTTTTTTCTGATTCGTTGTACTGGAATGAGTAAACTTTGGAGTGATGTCATTCCCAACTCTGACTTCTGAAAAACACACCATAAGTACAAGAAACAGGAAAGGGAAAAAGTTGACTGAGGTTCCACTGGGTACCAAGCCTGCTCAAATGTTATTGGAGCACAGTGCAAATAGGGGTGGGACTTAGGAAGGATCAATTACGTGTAACTTTAAACGTGTACATAACTTATAGAATATACATGGCTTCATTGTACAGTTTCTGACAGAAGCTGTTTTTTTTTATATAAAGTTTCTTCACAGCCAGTGGGACTGGACTGGAAGCCTTCTTCACCATGGAGGGTGTGCTGGTGGTGGCTGTTTGCACTAAGAAAGACTACATGGCAGTCTCACTGCCTGAGTACCCACTAGCTGACTCATGCTGGGTGAGTGTGGACACACATAGTACAGCCAAGGATTTTGGCCAACATTTATCCTCATTTAGCCTGTCCCAAATAAAAATAGATTCGATCAAGGAGACACTTCATTTTTCTAAGCCATGTTGTCTAAGCCTGTGACCTTGGAGCATAATTATAACAATTATTATAGGAAATTGAAGAGTGTACCTCCAGAAGAGACAATTAGCTGTAATAACTCTATCAGTACGTTTGAATAAAAGCTGTAAGACTGTTTTGTTTTAGTTTCTCAATACAAAAATGTACCTTTGTACTCTAAAACACCAAGCTTCAACCACCAAATTTACATTATCCAGTGCTGACACCAGTGCACATATGTGTTTTTCTTTAATATCCTCCTCATCACAGCATTCAGTGGCTATAGTCCACATCCCAGGCCGTCGTCCATTTGGTCAGAACTTGGTCAACGTCTACATCGATGGAGAACAGCGCATTGCTACTGCTCAGCTTCGCTTTCCATCTTTCAGCGAGGTAACTGAAACTGTATCTAAGGTATTCTGGCCATGGACATATTATATTATTACTGAGTAGTTCCTCTTTATTAATCTAACTTCCTCCATTTCTCCCCCTCCTGAACCTGACTCCTGAAGCCTTTTACATCCTGCTGCATTGGCTCTGCAGGCCACCGAACCACTACCACCACGACCTCCCCCAACCTGCCCATGTCCTCATACTCCAACCCATCATCACCTGAGTTTGCATTCCCTTCCCACGCCCCTTCCCTCATCCGTTCCCAGTCATTCCCAGCCTCGTTTGCAGGAGGCCGTGGGGGGTCTTACGGGGACTCCCCAGTGCACACCATCCCAGCAGGATTGCAGGACACAGAGTGGGGTACCCCCACATCTCTGGATGGGCTCCTGGGCACCACCTTCATCTGCCACGAGGCTCTGCAGCAGGCTCAGATGAGAGCTCTGCATGCTGCAGGTGCGTCATGCTCTGCTGCAATGCAAATATCATTGTATGCATTATTCACCTTGAACATTTAGCTCTTCCAGAGTTCACAATGTACAGGAAACCAGCAGAAAATAATATCAGTTGAAACAATTGTTTTGATCATATTTTATATTTTTTATCATGAACACCATTAAAGTTTGCTTATTTTATGACTGGCTTTGGTTTCTGCTCTCCATTATAGGCCCAAATCACGTGTCCTTATTCAAAGCGGATGGAGAGTTACCTGATCTCAATGGCAAGCTCCTGCTCTACTACACTCCACAGGTGAACTGAAACCCAGGAGAACTTACATATTTTACTACACTGCTTTTATTATTTAAATTTATTAGCAATACCAGCAAAATGTTATTGTTTACATGTGGGTGTGTGTGTTTTCTTCAGGCCTTCAAGAGCCAGATATGTCTGGACCTGTCGCCTAATCACCAGTATGATGGCCGGCTTACTGGACACAGGGTAGTGAACTGGGACATCAAGGTTAGATATGAGACATTTTCAAAACTCAATTTAAATTGTGTTTACTCCTTTTTTTCTATTGTCATGATCTTGGTTGTATTGTTTGCTGCTTCTTTTTTGCATCTCCTTTGTTAATTCCATTTCTGATCCAACTGTGACTAATGTGGAAGGTTATAAAAACATTGTGTCTGTGTGTGTTTCTTCCCCTGCAGGATGTTGTAAACGTGGTGGGAGGTGTAGGGGTTTTGCTGCCCCTGCTCGGGCAGGTATGTGAGGCCGAGCAGGTTTACAATGGAAATCAGGAGATCTCAGACCTGCTGGGACCAGAACTCACCTCCTCCAGAGGCCCAGCTGCCATGTTGCTGCCACCGAACAACGCAGGTCAGATCATGTTCAGTTCAGATATTCACAGTATTAATTTTTTTCTGCATTGTTTGTTGGATCAGGGGTTCCCAAATAGTATTAGCCAATGGTCAGGGCCCCCCTTTTGCAAGATGTCTTTGAAAACCTAATATTGGCTCTTCTTTTTGTTTTGTTTTGTTTTGTTTTAGCTTTTGCTAGATGCTTTTATCTCAGGTGGCTAGAGATAGAGTTAGAGTTTTACTTGTCCTGAAGTTCATCAGATTTTTTTGCAGCTGAGCTTTTGTCTGCTGGGCTGTTGGTCGGCTCGTCAGGTCTTTTCAATTTCAAAAATTTGTCCTTTTTTGTGAGTTACTGGCAGGCAATTAGAAAGATGGGCATGGCAAATGTGATTTTGATGTTTATATTATTATAATCATTATGAATTATACTTCACACATTGATTATTTGATTTTGTAGAAATGTATGCAGTGATAGCACACTCACAAAAGGGTCGGTTCACCCAAACTACAGACGCGTAGGTGTCTGGAAAGAGATGAGACATTTTTCTATATTTAATTTTTCATTACTGTGGGTATGAATTGACATTTGCCTCCATTGCATTGGGATGGAGGCAGAATTATTTTTGTAACTGGCTAAATAGTAAGTATGATGAATACATTTTTCTCTGCAGTTTGTAGGCTACTTGTGTTGTTCCTGGCACCTTTTGTTCCAATGTAATCTTGTACTAAATCCTAAATGCAAATGCTAAACCCTTTCTCCAAATCTATAAATCAGTAGTTACTAGACAGTCAAACATGGTGTCATAATCTGGAGTAGTGATCATTTTGTTATTTGTCTGTAATGTATCTGGCACAATTACATGATGGACTGCTCGTGTTAATTAATGTGCACTGTCTCCTCTTAAATAAAATTAACATAAATCTGATTTTCAGTGGAGTTCAGACTCCACTCAGAAGATGTTTTGAACAGCAGTGAGTCAGAGCACACACACAGTGCATGATGCAAGAACAAACAGGAAGTGTTAGACACTCAGAAAAGAGGCTCATACTATAATATTCAGCAGACAAACAAAGTAAAGATTGTGAAATCAATGCTTATAGGTTAAATGTCAGAAGCAGCATGAGCATTCAAAGTTGTTTGAAGAATTGCAGCTCAGTGGCTCAGTGCTCATTAGTCTGCATACATTCTAACATGAACGAGTTTAGATAAATGGAACAAACAGTCCCACAGAAGTGAGACAAATACCCTGAATAATGACTCATCCTGAGATATGATCATGTCAATAAAGTGCTTTGTAATGTATAAATATGTCTGTGGGTAACACCGGAAATCTTTAAAGTTGTTTTGCCCTCATTTTTCTCTCTCAGAGGGCAGACTAGAGAGAAACAGCATCGCTGCCTTCCTGCTGATGGTGAAAAATCTGATTCGTCATCACCCTGTCAATCAGGAGAGCCTGCTACACTGTCACGGCCCGAGCATCATAGGAGCCATGCTCAGCAAAGTAAGTGCCCCGCACGTCAGTTTGCTCTAGTTAGTGGTAACTACGTATTTGCGGGAAGAACTGATTAGCATCCGAAAGTGAATACTTGACCTTTTCCATTGTATCAGTGCTGTGTAATTGCTGTGTAATGAATGGGTATGGTGTTGTTGAAACAGCAGTGGTTCTTTCAGAATGACAGAATCACATGACTGTGTGGGGGAATTTATGCAGAGTTCGCCAGATTGTGTGGTCTCTCCGACTGAGAACAAAGAATATCAGCTATAAAATCTGTTGCTTGAAAATGTTGTATTGAAATCGAGGAAATTACATGTAAATGAAAACAAAATCAAAAATTATATATATGAGAGACTTGGAAGCCACAGTGAGTTGTGATGCACTCCTGTTCTCAGCTCTTGGTGTAACACTTTGCTGATAAATTTCAGTGTCTAAACCTCTAAGTGGGTCTCAAGCAGGCATCACTAGTCTAATTGTTAGCTTTTTATTGTTGATATAAACTGTTAAGTTAGTTGATTAATCCATTAGTGGGTTGAAAGAAAATTTGTTGCCCGCTATTTTGATAACTGATTAATTGTTTTAGTCATTTTTCAAGAAAAAAACATTTGCTGGTTTCAGGATTTTTCACACTTAATTTACATTCATAGATTAATCGATTATTCATCAAAATAATTGGCAGACCACTCAGTAATGACAGTAATCATTAGTTGCAGCCTTCTTTGAGAGCAATTACCAAAGGGCTCTGAAGCAAGGATCAGTGTTAAGACCTCTAAAGGTGCAGTGGGCCTAATTTAGTACAGCGTCCTGGTAGAAAGGGTTCCTTCAGATTCATGAGTTCAGAAGTTTACATTGTGAATGTCTTGATATTCAGTTTACGGTCATAGAGGAGTAAAGAAACAAAAAAAATTTTTTTTAAATCACATTTTAGAAGCCTAAATTAGAGAGCTTGAACATTTTTTTAATGAAAAATGACTCAAATAATTAACTGACTATCAAAATAGTTGATGATTAATTTAATAGATGACAACTAATTGATGAATTGTTGCCCTTGTAGTTGTAACACAGTGTTAATAGATGTGAAACTTTGGTTGCAGCCAATCAGGTGTCACGGTTGGGTAGCACAGACATGCTTTCTCCCTGACAGGATATGTTGAAATATATGACGTTAAGGTGGAGCATCCTGAAAGGAAACTATGTCCTAATAATCACATGGGGCTGCCAGGCTTGACAGTGGCAAAGACAGAAAAACACATGCAGTGTACAGTCAGCTCTTGTACCGTATATGCACTGAAATGAGCGCAACACTTCATCAGCCTCTAAGTGTTACTAAAAATCACAGCTTTTCAATAATTTTCAATAAGTTTCCATAATTCAAATAAATGGAAACTTAAAGACCCCCTTGTGTGCCTCCTCTGCTGCAGGTTCCAGGCAGTATGATGGACATGACCGTTTTAATGGCATGTCAGCTGCTGCTGGAGCAGGTCTTCAACGAGGGCAACAGCCCACTCCTACAGCAACTCTACCAGCACCTGCTCTTTGATTTCCGCATCTGGACTAAAAGCCATTTCGCTGTTTGTCTGGGTAAGGCGTAAGCAGCTTCTGTGTTGTTGAGTAATGCACCTGTGAACCTTTTCATGTTTGCCGAAGCTGTTTGTGTCCCTTTTTATATGTATATGCAGGCTAAAAGCACCATCGAGCAAAGATAGAATACATTAGTGTTTTGAGTTCAGGCTGTGGCAAGGATTAAAAGTGAATCTGTGGCTGAAGCTGCACTTCACTACCCTGTTTTGTAAATTAGTGCACTTCTTCAGTACAACCTTGCATATTGGTTTGACATTTCTAAATGTCAACTAAAGGGAGATGACAAGAGTATTGTTTTTCTTCCACAGCCCATGTGCAGTACCTGACGTCTGTGATAAGCAAAGGCAAGCAGCGCATGAAGAGGAAGTACGGAGTCCAATATATTCTGGATACCATCCGCACATACTACAGGTGAGTCTTCAGTTTGTTTTTTTAAATTAAGACACAATATAAGAGGATTCCAATCAAATTTTATTGAAACTGGAGTTAAGTTCTTTAAAAAGTAAGTGTAAACATTTCTATATTTTAAACCATGATTTTACATCTTTTTGACTGGGTGGCACCAACACAGATTAATTTAATCTAAGATTAATTCTAATCAGGGTTGAGAAAAACTAGTTTTAAAATGGGTTATTCCAGATTTAAAATTAAGCAGAAAAAAATAGCAGAGCTCTGTTGCACAATTTAAAAACTAATCTCAATTTAGTAAATCCAAGTTTATTGATGTTGAGTGAAAATAACATAACACAATAATAAATAACACAGAGTTTAATTAGTATAGAGAGGCTTACTTACTCAAATTAAGAGTGCTGTTGAGACCTAGAAAGTGTAAAAGAGGGAGGAAAACTTTCGGTTGCTCTATATTAACAAAATATTGCATTGTTTGTGAGCTAGCTAAAAGGTAAACATTACATTATTGCTAGCTAGTTAAAAATGTTATGTTTGGCTACATTAGTTGTTAGCTAGCTAAAAGGGTAACAAAACGTTACAGTTAGAGTAAAAACTAAATGTATAAATTTAATCTTTCTTAATTTTAAGATGGCTTGAATGTTTGGTGCATTATAATTTAAAGTTAACCATGATTTAATCAGGTTTTAAAATTAGGTCTTGTTGGTACAGCTCAGCCTATGAGAACATAATTTATGTATTAATTTTCTAAATTCTGTTTGGTCACAGTGTGGAGAAAGATGGCAGCTCTCTGTCTGATGAAAAGCAGACGATTCAAACTTCTCTCTTCGAAAAGCTGAAAGTCCTTCTACACTCTCCCACACCAGAGGAGCTTCACAGCGTCCTCGCCTACATCCTGACTGTAGGAGAGGAGCAGCAGGTAGCTTTTATCTGTGTTTCTGTAAGGAGTTTAATTTTGTTATCATTTGACCTTTTCAGCATGACATTTCACTTCCAATCGCCAAATGAGCTCTCCCTGATCATCCCTACTGCCTTTTTTTATTCTTGTTTTTTTAGCATCAACTCTTGTGACCACTTAAAACTTTGCACTCATATTTCTTGGTATGTTATCACCCTCCTTCATCTCTTTCCTGGTGATTCTGTCCTCTCTTGATCAGGCGGTGAGGGCCTTGGACGTGCTGTATGAACTGTTGAGGAACAGCCCTCCTCGTGAGCAGGTGCAGGCTGTGTTGCTGGAGTGGGGCGTGGAGCAGCTGTACTGCTTGCTGCTCACGCCCAGCTTTGGAGATGAGGTCAGGGAGAGAGTCTTCAGGGTGAGAAAAACCAAGTGGACCTCTTCTTTACATACTTCACTTGACTCTTATTTCATCACGCACTCCTGTGTGATATATTTTCAAAACAGAAAAAACCCAACTCACATCTTACACCTGTTCCCTTTGATTTTGCAGGTTTTGTACAAAATCCTCAAAAGCGAGCGAGTGTCTGAGCGCAACAAGCAGCGCATTAAGCTGAAGGATTTTGGCTATCTTGGCATGGTGTGTTTCCTTGAAGACCTTCCAGTAACCATGACCACCGTGCGATGTCTGTATGAGCAGGTCCTCGCTACAGGTAATGCTTAAACCGCTCTGTGCCCTGAGCTGAGTTACCTTGAAACGGATGACAAAAGAGACCTTTTACAGATGCTAAAAGCACCTGAAAATCTGCTTTAAAATCTCAGTTATTTTTTCTGAACATGAAACAAGCAAAAGTCAAAATTCAGGACAGAGGTTTTAAAGTATTAAGAGTTTAAAGCAAAAATACTCATCTGCTTCTTCAGGAATCTGCGGGTTTGATCATCTTTTATTGACAGTTGTGTTTCCTGGCAACATAAATTAAAACCAACAACTGCTTCCAGATTCTAATTGTATGTGTTATATTTGTTAAACTCAGAAACACTAAAGCTTTTATGAATTCCTATTAATATCCTATAATATCCTTGAACATTTTGCCAGGATTTTTCCTGGAAACAACTTTGTTATTTGGCCCTAATCATACTGCAGGAACAATACAGACAGCGCTCAAATCTAACATTTGCTATAAATGCTAAGCTAGCAGAACTTAGGATGTTTTAATCAGCTGTCTACTACAGCCATGCATAGAATTTGATATATATGAAGAATAAAGTTTCCTGTACAAACTCAACATAACAACTAAACTAATTACTGTATAATAACAGGCTCAGAGGTGTGTCTCGATTTACCCTTTATTCAGAGTTAAATTACATTTCATCTTCTCCAGCAGACCTGTTCTATTGGCGCTCTATGGGTGAATCCAGGCGTTTAACGACCTCAATACAGCCATTAAATAATTTATAAATATTTTTAAAAAATAGAAAATGCAAGATTGTGTATATTTAAACAACAAACTACTTTTAAGTTTATTGTTGTTTCCATTGTTTGATCATTATTTTGTTATTTTATTTTTTATATTCTATTTATTAGTGGGCTAATGAGCCCATTCATTGGTTATGTCTGTTGTTAAGCACAGAGATATTTATTTATTTTGCTGAAAACTTTTAACTCTGGCTGTTTAAGTAGGGGGACTTTAGGAGATTCAAACTGAGTGAAAAATGATGTTAAACGCAACATTGTGTTTATGAAAACAACAAGCTACTTCTAATTTAGGATTATAAAGGTGCTTTGTTCTTTCCTGCTCTTTTGTATACAATGTTTCTTTTCCAAATGTGGGAACAAATGAAGTGGAAAGAAAAAAACGGTCCTTTGTTTTTGCACGTTTAAATTCCTAACTTTACAGGTTAGACATAGGAAACGTAAACATCCGGCCCCTTGGCACTTGTCTATAGGCTTGATGTACAGGATGTAGGTAACTTTCAAGACAAGTGTTGTATTTAAATTCTGATTGGTGCATATGGTGGAAATACCTGATATTACCTTTCAACCCGATGAGAAACAACAGAGAAAGATCAGAAAATCAGATTTTTTAAATGTGAATTAACCAGTGTTGTTCCGATATTTATAGCAGGAAGCTGACAACCATGACAACCCTACATTGTATGAAACATGCTGTATAAATTAATTTGATTTGAGTTGACTTTAAAATTTAATTAAATGTGCTTCTGCTCCACAGATGCCACTCCTAACTTCAGAGACCTGCTGGCTGTGGTATGTCTGTCCCATCGAGCTGAGCTCACCGTCCGCTTAGACGTTTGTCGTAAGGTCAGTCCACTCACATCTTAATACTGCACGAAATCAACTTTTTGAGAACGAAGTTTCATCCTGAGCATATTTATGATCTCAGTAATGAAAACAAGCTCTTCATCTGTTCCCTCTGATATCAACACAGCTCTTTCATCTGATCTACTCCAACGAGGATTACGTGAAGCAGCTCGCTAAGCAGCCTGGCTGGCAGGACGTCCTCACCAAGCTCTATGTCAAAGAGTCCTACGAGTCCCACGCCGCCAGCTTCACAGACTCCAGCACCCACGGCTCCTTTGAACCAAACTACCGACCACCGCTGCGCAGGGATCCGTCTCTGGTCATAGAGGACACTAACACAGACATCTTCCTGACCTACCGTACCTCGCAGGACATTGAGGACGAGGAGGAGGATGAAGGTGGTCAGCGGGACATCTCTGAGGGATTCTCTGATTTATCCCAGTCCCCTCCGAGTGGAGGTGGAGGCCCGCTTAAAAACTTCACCGGCTCCCTCCATTTTAAGTCGTTTGACTCAGTGGATCAGGGGAGCCGCTCGTCCTCCATCTCCAATGCGATTGATTTCACCTCACCCCGCCCCGACGAAGAGGGGAGGGACTACCAACCCCTCTCCCCCTTTGGTACATCACCCCTTGATTTGGAGCTCGTGGGCATGGGAGAGACTGGCACTCACACTCCTGCAGGTAGTCTGACAAACACACCATCTCCTCTGGAGCACTGCAAACCCTTCCCACCGCTCAGACCAAGGAAGAGCTCCAGTCTGTCCAACGTGCTGGATGATGCCAGTTATGGAACAGATCCTCCTACTGGGGACACAATCTCCAACATGTCCAATCCACAGGTAGGGCTGCATCCTCAGCTCTGATTTGACTGATATATTGAGCTAGACCCTGATCTGATATTGATTTTTCTACATAAATTGACAGTAAAGTGCAATCACACAATAAACAATAAATAAATGTAAACAGAACCACATCCAGCCAAACATGTACATACACAGCCACATTCATGACACCTGTCATGAACATGAAGGAGTCTTTATGAATGTTTATGACTGATGTCATTAAGTGTCATACATTCAATGATGTAATTTTTAATGCAAATATGACATTGTTTGAGAGTTTGATTTCTGGCTGTGTCAGATAATTATGCAGTTAGCTCCACAGCTAACAGTGGTTAGCCTAGCAACAAGTAAACTAGCTAAACAGTGTCTGTCCATCAGGTTACCCTGAGCTAAATCACGCAGGTACTGCAGTCTGTTGTCAATTCGGCCTTATAACATTGAATGACATGTTTATGACAAGTCCAGGAAATTATTCATGACACTATTACAAAAGCATTTGACAGTGTAATAAAACTTAATTACAACTTTATGACAAGTTCAAAATGTGCCACTTTAATACTTTAAATTTAAATTTAAAATGGTATCATGACAACCAGTGTTAAATGTATTTTTTGTAATGAATGACACTTAATGACAACAGTCATACACATTCATAAAGACTCTTCTTGATTCATGACAGGCATCAGTCTAATCTTTTCTGAAAATATAGCACCTGATGTGCATGGATAGGCAGAATTGGGGGTTTCCTTTTTAACAATATCACTTTCCTGGCCAACAGAGTAGTGAATGCTATCATATATTTCTAAGCGGAAGAGTGACTAAGTAAAGAGGGTGGTGCCCCAAACTGAAAGTTTATTCTTGAAGATCTTTTCTGTAAGGATTTGGTACTGAGTGTTGTTTGCGTTATAGCAGACCCCAGAGGAGGAACTGTGCAACCTGCTAACCAACATCGTCTTCTCGGTGCTGTGGAGCCGCAGCGGGCTGGAGGGGACAGAAGATGTGGTGTGGAGAGAGAGAGGACAGGTCTTTTCTGTTCTCACCAAACTGGGCTCCTCTTGCCAACTGGTCCGCCCTCCCGATGACATCAAACGCAGGTCAGTAACAAAGGTTTCAAACATATTTCACCTCATAGAACAAACGCATTGAGCTGGAAGTGAAGCTGCCCCACAGTGGAAAAACAAATGGAACCACACCTTCAGCTGTGTCACCTTTTGTCTGAATAGCCAGATATGTTTGTTTTTTTACTACAATGACGTATTCAAAGTGTGTTTGCCACTCTGTGTGCCAGTCTGTTAGAGATGATGCTGGAGTCGTCTCTGTCAGACCTGAGGGACGCCCAGGGAGTTGTCCTGCCTTTCTGTCCCAGTCTGGTCCGGCTCCTCAGGCTGCTTCAGGACTTCCTGTTTGCTGAGGGAACAGACAACCACGCGCTGTGGAGCGAAAGGGTATATCACATATCCCACCTGCAAAATATACATGTACCATTGACACATTCTGTTTAGGCGTTTAATTTGTTATTTAATTTATTGACTGTCATACTGCTCTCTCCATCTTGATAAAGGTTGGTTTATGGTGAAAACGCCAGGAACAGTGAAGGAAATAAGCCCAGAACTTTATTATTTTAACACCAGCAAAGTCTGATATGTAGTATTTTACAACTGTATGAGAATTTGTCAATAAGCCAAACCAAAGCCAGCCGATGATAAATAACCTGCAAAGTTGCAGCACAAATAACCTTAAAGGTTCGGTTCACCCCCAAATCAAAAATACCTATTTTTTTCTCTGACTGATAGTGCTATTTATCCAGTTAGATTATTTTGGTGTGAGTTGCCAAGTTTTGAAAATATCAGTTGAAGAGATGCCTCCCTTATATGATGAAACTAGATGGCACTGGGTCTTGCACTGCTCGAAGTGCCAAAAAAAAAGAAAAGAAAATTGAAAATCAATGTCTCTTTTCAGAAATCATGACCCAGTTACTCAAGATAATCCACAGACCTTATTGTGAGCAGTTTCATGTAGAAACAATTTTCTTTCTACAGTGGAAAGAAGGTAGTTCCTCATAGGCAGACATCTCTATGGCTGATATCTCCAAAACCCTGCAACTCACACTAAAACAATCTGGATCAGACCTATTCAATTACTTTTTTTAGAAAGGCCAGAATTGAAAAAATGTGAAGTGCCAAGGGGCTGGACGTTTTTATTTCCCATGTCTGGACTGTTAAGTTAGGAATTTAAATATGTAAAACAATGGACCCTTTTATTTTTTTGTCCACTTTGTTAGTTTTCACAATTGGAAAAGAAACATTACGTAGCACAGGAGCAAACAATGCATCTTTTTCTCATATTTCTAAGTGATCAAAGGGTCGCATTTGGCCCATGGGACGTCAGTTGAATAGGCCTGATCTAGATGGATAAATAGCACTACAGGCCTAATGATTTGTATAAATATATGTATTTTTGATTAAGGGGGGAACTGTCCCTTTAAGATATCACATTTCACCTTTAATATACTTCCTCATCCATGCTTTTAACTTCAAACCTTATCCTGTCCTTATATAATGCAGCAAGTGGCTCATCAAATACAGACCATGAAATAACTCAACTCTAAATGTATACAGTACAACCAAAATATATAAATAATCTCTGTAAAGAGAAAAGTTTGGTGTCACACCACCATAAAGCAACTTAGAAATAGACGACTTGAAATCCTTTATTTGTTCTTCTGTTTATAAACTTAAAAAAGGGGATTTTAAAATCAGCCGTGCAAAAATTACAACAAAAAAATAAAAAATTTAAACTCATGATGGTACATGGACAGTAGTTAAGCATTTATTTCTGGGAGTTAGATAAATAGATCAATACCACTCTCATGTCTCTCTGTTAAATATGAAGTTACAGCCAGCAGCCAGTTAGCTTAGCTTAGCACAAGTTTGGGGGAAACCAGCTACAGTGGTGCTGTAGTTTGCCTGGCAACCTCAATGCCTGCTCCCAGCAATAGTCCAGCACATAAAAACATTTGAATGAGTGAGCTTTTAGGGTTTTGTGACTTTCAGGCAGTAGGCGAGCTGTCTCTGCCTGTTTCCACGTTATATGCTAAGCTAGGCTAAATTATATGTACAGACACGAGAGTGGTATCAATCTCTAACTGTTGCACACTTGGACACAGAATGGACTTCCAGGCATTCATGAGTTTAAATATTTTCTTTATTTGTTTTCTTTCACTGTGGAAACAGAAACACAGCCACATCAGAGTAACATGGCTGCATACTGCAAGCTACGACTTTCACATTCACTCCCTCACACCTTCTCACTCTTGAACCTGCATGAAACATAAAGTCTGCTCACACTATAACTCTCAAAACATACTCTCACTGACAATATTCTGCACACTCAACTTGCAATCCAGCAGGCTACAT
This sequence comes from Lutjanus campechanus, assembly GCA_027495735.1. Taxonomy (NCBI): domain Eukaryota; kingdom Metazoa; phylum Chordata; class Actinopteri; order Lutjaniformes; family Lutjanidae; genus Lutjanus; species Lutjanus campechanus. The sequence continues at coordinate 17,521 of JAJHUR010119171.1, forward strand.
GATTACTTAACTGATTTCCTTGAGTTACAAGATGACGCAGTGTGGCATGCTCTTTCATTTCACTTGCAAAACTCTGATATAAATCTCATATTTGCATGACTGATAGTCCATTACTCTTACACATTCATTACAGTCATCAGCGTCTTTAATTTTATATATCTTTTTACCACTTTTTCACTACCTTAATTGCCTGTGAACTTTACTCACTATAAGCACAACCTGCTAAAGCATTACAGTCTCTATTGCAAGTGAACATCAGGCTATGAATGAACAAAATAATAAGTCAAAACGATACACATAATATATGAGATGTGGGGGATGTCCAGTTTCTATTAATATGCCCAACATTACTGTGGGTCCCACATAACTCTTGGGAATAAAGCGTATTTCCATTAACTATTGCTTTCATTTAGTTTGTTTGGTGTGGATGAGGCACAGAATCACAAGCCCTCACCATGTGGTGTATCTTTTGTAATCTTTCGGCCTTGTAAATAGCTTACATTAGTAAGACAGAAGCAGTCCTGTGACTTATCTCTGCTACAGTACTGACTACATACCAGTGCAAGGCAGGCTGCAGGTTTGCTTTCTATAAATACACACCACTGGAATTTAGATAACTGATGAATTACCAATGCTCAGTCCTCACAGCCACAGTCCATTTGTTTTTCTTCAATCAAATCTCCTCATTACGAAAAAGCAATGCAGCAGATTTCTGCAGCGACTGAGCTGGTGGCACACATCGAGAAACAGTGTGTGCAGAACAGTCAAGGGTGTGGTTTTCCAATAAATAGTTTTGTTTGACTGTAATATTGTCTTTATCAGTGTAGTTAAATTGATGATGCAGAACTGCTCCATATTAAACCTGTAATTAGTAGCCCAATTGTAATATGTTAGTTAGTTTAGTCATTTATTATTTAAAAGAAAAAAAAGAAGAAAGAAATCATAATTTATTTTGAGGTAAAGTTATTAAGATATAGAATAAATATCTGAATGTTGGACTACGTTATTAGCTTATAATGATGTAACTTTGTGGTTACATTAAATATGAGTAAAGGAAATAATAATTGTGTTGATATTAAAGGCATCAGAGACTTGAGTCACTCTGGGCAGCTGGGTGTGGTTGTTGTCAGTTGGTGTGTTAAACGTCAGGGGAAACGTTTCTGTCCTGTCTTACTGGAGGGTGGAGAGTTACGGTTGGGTGGTGTACTATAGGCAGCATCTGAATCACCTTTTAAGTGCGCGTTAAGCCGTGTTTAATGCACTGAATGGCTTTAGGTTGTCGTAGATGCTGCAAGGTGTGGAAACAGGTCTAACCTTTCCTCCACATCCTTTGTTGACAGCTGTTGTTGTATTGCAGATCTTCGAGGGGGTGGTGAACCTGCTGGACAAGTTGAAAGCCTGGCACAGCACCCCGGGCAGCCCCGGGAACACCGAACTGAAGGAAATGGCCCAGATCGGCCTGCGTATCATCACTGGATACATCCAACAGCAGCACCCAACGGTCAGCTGCACCCACAACTTTGTCCACCAACCATAAACGTCATATATTTTTCACTGTATACATCTTTCACAACCCAAACACCTGTGTGATTGAACATTGCAGAAAATCAATTTAAAGGGGTTTCCAGTATTTATTTAACTTGACAAGCGCACTCAGATAAAGATAAAGCCAGTTTAGAAATACCAAGCCTTCTATGGGTTTCTTTTCAAAGACATTGCAGTCATTCCTCTGAGGGAGTGTTCAGTATGAAAGGGCAGCTCCTCTCAGAGCTATGACTGCTGCTCTCACTGGAGGATTGTGGGATAATGTGAGTGGTCATAAACGAGCTGACCAGAAGGCTTTGCGTCACATACTGCTGGTTTTGTTCTTCTCCAAAGTAGCTCTACTCCCCTTTAAGCTATTTGTTTTTCAAAATTAACTTACATCACAGCTGTGGGTCTCTTGGACATAAAACTAGCATGGTGCTACTTAAGTTGAGTGAATATACAAATTAAGATAAAAGAAACACTAATATAGCTACATTAATTCCAGTGGTGGAAGGTAATTAAGTACATTCACTTAAGTGCAGTTATGAGGTACTGGTATTTCAGATTTAGCTTTTACTTCTACTCCACTACATTTCAGAGGAAAGTACTGTTTTACTCGACTACTCACAGCTGTAGTCACTGTGTTATTTTTAAATTTTCCATACAAAGCATATGATCGGTTTATAAAATATGATGCTGTGTTATAATTAAAACAGTGGCTTTCAAACTTTTTGTGCCTAAGGTACACCAAAGAGCAAGCCAAAATCTCAAGGCATCAATGAAAAACAGCCTCTATAACATTTGCTTCATCAGCACGTCAAAGCAGAAATTTAAACCAGACAGGCAACAAAAGAGGTAAGAAGCTGAACAGAGGGAGAGACAGGCACTAATAATTCCCATCATCCTGAAAACTAGGGTTCAATTTGAGGGAAAGTTTATAAAGGAATCTTTATAGAAATATCTGTATGAAACTGCCTCTGTATTGGAGAATGAGTGTATAAACGTACTGCTATAGTAAATTTAAAATTCATTCATAAGTGTTTGATTAGTTTTACGTTGTAGTAGTAATGTGTGGTTGTCACAAAATCTCACTGCGCACCTGGTCTGGGCTGTGGCAGAATCAGGTTTTATTGTAATGTTGGTTTTCACATATAAGGAATTTGCTTTCGGTATATTGGTGCGTAAAATAAAAAATATATGAGAAAGGTATAGATAAAGAGGCATAAATAAAAATATCAAATTGACAGTAACACATGAAAAAATATTATATAAACAATAAAAGACAATACAATACAATACAATGCAAGATGAATGAATGACCTGTACAGTTTGTGCAGGAATGTACAAAATATTATCCAGGGAATGTGCAAAAGTTCACAATATTAAATATAAAGAATATTTGCAATGTGCAAATGTGAAATATTGAATAATTCACTCTACCTTGACAAAATACACCAGTTAAATTCTGTGTGTAACATCTGCATTAACAATTTGGCTACAACTACTACTTATGTACTTTTACTGAAGTCTAATTTTGACTAACTTTTGTTTGTAAAAGGACTGTGCTTCTTCCAACACTGATTAATTCCTCCTTGAGTAAAGACATTCAGGGATCATTGGTGGAATGTAACCAACTACATTTACACACGTACTGTACTTAAGTACAAATTTGAGTTACTTGTATTTTACTTAAGTATTTCCATTTTATGAAACTTTATACCTCTACTTCACTACATCTCAGAGGCAAATATTGTACTTTTTACTGCACTACGTATGTCTGAGGGCTTTAATTACTAGTTAGTTTTTAGATTACAACTGTCCAGTGAAAGCCACGTATCTCCAAATTTGGCGATTTAATATTTACTACTTCTTAAGCTAAATAAACCATTTAAAAAATCGTTTGGATTAGCTGATAAAATGTATTGTGACAAAGCTTTAAATACAGGGCTGTTTTTCTGACATGAAAAGTTGACTTTTTAGTGATAAATGTACTCATAGGATGGTGATGCTACAAATATATGATGATCTTTGAGAATATGATGCAGTGCTGCAGATTAAATTACCCAACAGTGTATAAACATAAGCTCTAATTGTAAAACACTGACAAGAACTATTTTACTGCACAATTAGTTTTAGTTACTTTTGACTCTTTGAAGTTGTTTTTTTCTGACAAAACCTACATAACTTTACTTGAATGCAGGACTTTTACTTGTTGTAAAGTATTTTCACAGTGGTAGCAGTACTTTTACTTAAGTAAATAATCTGAATACTTTTTCCACCACTGTTGAGAGGTGTAGACCCTAGTGAGGACTGGAAATAAAACACATTTACATAAGTTTTTAATCATATCTCTGTATAAACTATATGGATAGACTCTTTACTTTTCTTCTTGTCCCTCTTCAGGTGTGTGAGATGGCCTTTGTGAAGCTCCACAGCCTCCTCCAGACCATGCTGTGTCTGAGCTGGGAGGAGGTGTGCTTCCTGTTAGGGCAGCTGGGCTCCCCCTTGTGGCCAGGAGGTGTAATGGACGGCACCAACTGTGGACATACAGAAACTTTCCCTCATCTGGTGCCCATCGTGCGGACGCTGCTGGACCAGCATGCCGACCCCATCACCCTCCAGACCCTACTACCCAACCTGCCCATCACCAATGGCAGCACCACGTTTGCCCAGGACCTGAGGGCGTATTGTCACACGATGGAGTGGCAGAGTTTTTACCAGCAGCAGGTCAGTGTTTTGACTGTGAATTTAAAAATAGATGTCATTTATCTTTTGTTTAGGAAGTCTAGAGAGCCTCCTCTCCATTCTTTGGTGTGACTAAGCAGGTATAATCAACCGTCCCCTCTCAGATACAGCTGCCTCTGTTCTTTGTCACATGAGTGTTCACACACACACACAAGGGGTTTCACAATCCTGCCTCCTGCTCTGACCAGCTACCTCCTGGTGGGTGGCTGAGAAATCTAATCCAGATTTGAAGGAATGCTATCACAAGTTTAAAAAGTAGAAAAAAACAAGCCTGAACTCCCATGTTTCTAGCTGACCTTCAGTGTATTTTAAGCAGAGATCAGTTTATGCTCAGAGTTGAAGCTTAGATATTTTATGAACAGATGCCAGACACACTAACCACTCGCTGGATTTATCATGACCGTGTGTGACAGTGCATGTTCATAAATCTGTTTTGTTTAGATTACTTCTGTATACGGATCCTGCACTACATTAGCCAGTAGGGCATAACTTTGGCTGCCATGACAGTTTTGAAACTTGGCCCAGACTGATTTCTTAAGTGTGTATGTTTAAGAGTGTGTGTATGTGCAGTTTAACCTATTTGTTTTATATGAATGTTTAGGGTCATTATAGGTTTATGCATTTTTATACAACTTCATGCTTTTCACAAGAAGAAAGAAAATACTCCTCTGCTATGAGTTTAAACAGGGTAGTAGGGGAGACTGGGGGCAATTGTACCTTTTTTTTTTTTTACATTTGCCGTCATAATGCACAGACATGAAATACACTTTTCATCTTTTGATATTAGAAACACATATATGTGCACTAATTAATAATGCAGGTGATATATTTTCAGTAATACAAACAAACACACCTCAATGTAATCGCATTACTGCTGTAGTGTCTAATAATGTTAAGACTTTTGTATATGGTTCAAATTCTTTTAGATGTCTGGCAACTATTGTAGTGTTAACTAGATTTTAATTATTTGAATTAAGTTAAAAGTAACATTACAGTAAAATGTAGTTAAATATTGTCATTTTCAAGTCTGTCAATGCAGACCAATGAGGTGCTCGCACTGGGCCATGTGGGCAGTTATATCACAGTATTCCAGCTGCCCCCGATCTTGCAGCCATGATAAAATCTTGTGTGCTAGTTAACACCTATGTTAGCATAGTTTATTCATGTTAACAGGGTTCAACATGAATGTTTTTTGTCACTTTCCGGGTCTGGCAAACGGACCATAAATCTGCTTACCCAAAATCAGTTTTTACTTGCCCCAGTTCAAACTTTTATTATCAAATAACAACAAAGACCAAGGTCAGACTTAGGAGAAAAATATCCATCCCAGTTTTTCAGGTGATGTCTTTAATATCTTGTTTTGTCAGTCTAGAAACCCAAAATATTCACTTTTCTATCATGATAAATGGAGAAAAGCAGGAATTCTCCATCTTTGAGAGGCTGAAAAAAGAATTTTATGCAATTTTTGCATGAAAAATTAATTTACTGATTCTTCATGCAAAACTGGATAGTCACAATGTTTCAGTAGTTGAATCTTTTTTTTTTACCACTTGTCCAGTCAGGCAAGTGGGTAGCTAGATTTTTTGCCCAACAGGGCATTGTACTTGCGTGAGTAAAGGTGAGTTAATTTTTTTACCAATCACCTAGAGATAAAAATAATGTAAGTTTAAATAAGTTTAAATTCACAGCCAGCAGCAAAAGAAAAACACTGAACACTCACAAAGTAACTTTAATACCTCTAAACCATTTTTTTGCTGAACATTTCTGCTGTGGTGAAATGATCCTGCTTCTTTAAAATAAAATCATTAACAACCATGTTTTTAAAAAGTAAAATTATGACTTGTTGAAAACCTGTTATCTTTTCATCCAAATCATCATTTGTATGTAATTGTTATATGCATTTGTATTGTTTTTTTGACTGTGATTTAAATGATAATTCTTTGTGTATTTGTTGTGATGGTTTGTCCTCATCCTGAAAATCTCCCTGTAGGTTCAGCCCACCAAGGAGCAGTATGAGTTAGACACATTTGGGAGGAGTCACGACATCATGTCCAACTTCTGGAATTCCTGCTTCGATGACCTGATGAGCACGGCCTTCAGACGGGACAAAGAGAGATCAGACAGCAAGTCCAAATTCCAGGTTAAAAAAAACCCAAAACAACTTTAAGCCTTCATGCAACAAGCGTATGGTGTCATCACTGCAGAGTTAACCTTTCACATTACTGATCTGTGTGTGTTTGTGTGAAAGCAGGAGGTGATCGTGGACCCGTATCTGAAGCGAGTCAGGATTGAGAACAACAGGTACTTCATCTGGCAAAAGCAGAGCTCCAGCCAGCAGGAGGTGGTGTGGCAGCACTGGAGATCTCTGTGCAGGCTTCTGACCAGTGAGAGAGGAGCATGGGCCAACAGGTATGAAGTACATTCACATAGCATTATGCACAAATCACAAAAAAACATACAGGATGTTTGATAAGTGTTACACAGCCTGGCTCTTCCAGAAGTTTTCTTTTATAGCATTAGCTTTAATTATTGCACTTGAACATGGAAAGTTTTCTCCTGAGATATTACCAAGGGTTGAAGGGGAATAAGAAAAAAATGGATTAAGAGTGAGCTGTTGATAAAAATGATAAAATCACCTTATATTTTCACTCATTCATTCTGTGAAGTCAGCTAAAGTTTGACCTCAGGGGAAAATGACCTCTCCATGATATATACAGTATATGTTTCATATATTATTTCTATCCATTCAACCTTTGATTTTTAATCAGTATTTTTTTTTCTTAAAATCTCTGAGCAAGAATTACATCTAAGAGGAAAATGTGTATCATCAGTGGTCTACAATATCTGTTTTGTTCTAAATTGTAAAAAAAAAATACAAACATTTATCTTAAACCTTTACTGCCCTTTTCCTTTTTCTGTATTTTTCCTATTTTTTACTTTGTCTTATCTTTGACAGAATTCAACCAGAGGTGAAAATGAAATTGTCCAATGCAGAGACTTATTCAAAGATGCGTCTCAAACTTGTCCCCAACTACAACCATGATGCTCACAGTGAGGCGAGCGCCCAGAGGGACAACATGGGTATGTCACTGAGTATAAACATATTATCTTTGCTCTTGTGACATTTAAGTAATATACAGTGATGATGCAATAAAGATTTTTGTGATCTTCAGGAGCAGACAGCCCTCGTAGCTCTGAACCGCTCCCATTGGCTGTTGCAAAGGAAGCAAAAGTAAGCGACATGGAGGACGATCAGCTGGGAGAGGAGGACGTCGTCTTTTTGGATGACAAGTGAGTCTCCAGTTTGCATAACTTACATGTCAGTGCTTTCAGGGCTCATCAACACAAAGAAAAAGGTTTGCTTCATTTAGGAGAAACATGTTTCATTGTAGTTCTGGCCCAGTTCATGATCACACTCAATTTTTACAAACTAACAGGATTAAACATGAAGTTATACAGAATGACAAGTAACTCACTGATTGGACAATCTTGCCGGTTGTCATTTTGCATCTTCAGGACCCACGTGGGGAAATCAAATTCCAGTGACTTTTCAGTCACTGCACTTGAGTAGTTGTAATTAGTTACTTCCATCCCTGGGTCCTAATAAAACACTTATTGGGTAAAGATACGAGGATACAAATATAAGTATGAAAGGTGAAAAATGAAAGGTATTGTTTTTTTTTAATATTAGTATTGCATCAAAGTTTAAAATTCTGATATTGTGACAACTGTATTCCCTTTGCTGTCAGGGTGGAGGTAGAAGACGAGAGCCAGAAAGAAAAGCTGGTTCTGTCTGAAGACTGTGAACTCATCACCATCGTGGCAGTCGTTCCAGGTCGTCTGGAGGTCACCACACACCATCTTTACTTCTATGATGTCAGCAGTGAGAAAGAAGAGACAGAGGAAGGTAAGAAAATATGTGATCACAGTGAACTTTTTTTTTTTTTTAACTGTTGTTCAGGGTCCTTACAGAAGTGAGTCAATATCTGTGTCTTTAGGAATCGGGTTTGATTTCAAGAGGCCTCTGTCTCAGCTCAGAGAGGTTCATCTGAGGCGCTACAACCTGAGGAGATCTGCCCTGGAGCTGTTCTTCATAGACCAGGCTCATTACTTCATCAATTTCAGAAAGAAGGTGAAGTTCAGTTTCACTCCTTTCTCTTTAATGAATCAGTCAATCGTTTTTGAAATAATAAGGTGGTGTGTGGCAAATGTTTCTGTAATCTCTTAAATTCTTTATCTCTGCCCTTTCAGGTACGAAACAAAGTGTACTCGAGGATCCTGGGTCTGCGGCCTCCCAACCTGTTCTACTTTGGCTCTCGTTCCCCTCAAGAGCTGCTGAAGGCATCTGGGCTCACTCAGGTGTTTATTTAATCTAGTTCTCTGCATGAAGCTGAGTTAGTATGATCTGAATTGTGTTTAATGTGTTGGAACAATCTGATGTCGATGTGTTGAACAGAAATGGGTGTGCAGAGAAATCTCCAATTTTGAGTATTTGATGCAACTGAACACCATTGCTGGACGCACTTACAACGACCTGTCGCAGTATCCTGTGGTAAGTTAATGCCACCTCCCCGCACCGTGCATGCTGTTTATGTTTATGATCCTATTATGACAAAAGATGTTGCTTTTACAGTGTGAGGAGGCATCATGTTTGTTTCTTGCTTCTCTTCAGTTCCCCTGGGTCTTGTGTGACTACACCTCTTCTGTTCTGGATCTGGAGGACCCGTCAGTTTTCAGAGACTTGTCCAAACCCATTGGCGTGGTCAACCCCCGCCATGCACAGAATGTCAGAGAAAAGTAAGTGGTTATATAAAAATATGATTTTATTCTTTACTGTATTAATGAGGTTACAGATCAGCAGCAGTGCTGGGGAGCAACTACATGAAATTGAACTAGTAGTTTACATTTTTCATTAGCTTAATGCTAGTTTTATTTTATAATTGCTTTTATTGTCAATTAGTCCTAAGTACTGATTGTTGGTATTTACTGACAAATGTTCAGAGAAGTTGTTGCATGCTATTTTAGAAGTTACCTGTCTAACTGACTAATCTCGCTTGGTGCAGTACCCCGACCCGACCTGAACTCAGCAAGCAGGCACGCAGGTCTGATGGGCATCGCAATCAGAATCTGAAATACTTTATTGATCCCCGGCAGGAAAATTGGATTATGTTACAGTTACTCCCATTCAAGAATAGAAATATATTTATATGTATAGGCATAGAGAAATTATGATATTTAGAAAATAGAAATAAGAACTTCAATCAAAAATATGTACATTAAACTGCACAAAATAACAATATATGTATAGAAAGTGTACCAATAAACATAAACAATAATATTGCAAAATGGGGTCTTTAAGTAAGTGTGTTAAGATACACGAATATTATAAATAAGAGTATTGGCTATTTAAGTAAATAAATGCAAGATTAATGCTGCTGTAACCAGAGTATTGAACTGTTTGATAATTATTGCACACTTGAATTATAGCACAAAATTACGTTATTTAATTATTAAGTCAGTATTGCACAGTTGAAGATATAAATGACAAATAGTATACAAAACCAAAGCTGACATTCCATGCACTTTTCCACTTTTCCCACTTTCTTGTATTGTAGTTTGAACCAGTTTTTTATTTAAAGCTTTAGTTAACCTAAGTAGATTTAACCCTAGCGTAGCTTTGCTGTAGTTAAACTTCCTCATGTCATGCTATATTATACTGAAATTAATGCACAACAATGGCTGCATGGAAGGTGCAAGGTAAGAACGAAAGAATAATGCCTCATTTTTATGCCTCTACTCCTTGAACTTAAGGATGAACTGATTAGATTTTGTTGGTTAAGTCATGGTGACCTCATAAAACACCATAACTCTAGAATTATACTAATTATGACAAAATTTCACACTGATGTGTAAAAAAAAATAAAATGATGTGAAGTGATGACATTTTATATCCAAAAAGTCAAAGGTCTTCACTATGTTGTGCTGAAAAAAGCATCCATGCTGTAAAATGCACCCCCTGTCAGGCCTGGGGTTAGGGGTGCTTTTTTTTTGGCAAGCCAGTCTGCCAGGAAATGCACCCCCCGCTATTTCTCACTTTAGGGGGTGCATTTTACAGCAGGGACACTCTGACATCACGGAGTTCTGCAAAAACACTTGAAGCTCTCTATCAGTCCTCTGTACTCCAGTAAAAAATAGTCTCTAAGTGAAGACTGGATGTTTCTCACTGGGAATTATACACTGGAATAATATATTTCTATATAGTGATAACTTCCATTTTGCCAAAACAAATACACTCAATACCGTTTATTACATTTCCTCAAAGTCAAACTTGACTAGTTGGTGGAAGCATACAACCACGAGGCAGTAATTCTTGCAAGATAATGGATTAAAACATGCAAACCATCAGTCTGGTGCTTTAATCAATGAGCATTTTTATTGTTTGTCACCAGGTATGAGAGCTTTGAAGACCCGACAGGCACCATTGACAAATTCCACTATGGCACACACTACTCTAATGCAGCAGGAGTCATGCACTACATGATCCGCATGGAGCCGTTCACAACTCTGCACATCCAGCTGCAGAGCGGCAGGTGGGAACGCTGATAAGTGACAATATTTCATAAAATGTCCTGGTATTCTGTGGTCTCATATCGGTGCGTGTTGCCGTTGTTTAGGTTTGACTGTGCAGACAGACAGTTTCACTCTGTGGCTGCAGCCTGGCAGGCTCGCATGGAGAGTCCAGCTGATGTCAAAGAGCTCATTCCGGAGTTCTTCTACTTCCCAGAATTCCTTGAGAACATGAACGGTGAGGAACTGAGCCTTTGGGCAAATTGATGGTTTGAAAGCAAATTAATCTGCTTTGCTCTTTTGTAAAGGTGATATACAAATACGATATATATCTAATGCATCACTGCTGCATGATTGTTGTAGGCTTTGACCTGGGACATCTGCAGATATCTCAGGACCAAGTAACAGATGTTCTGCTGCCTCGCTGGGCCTCATCAAGAGAAGACTTCATCAGGAAGCACAGGAAAGCACTGGTGAGTCCAAAAAAATATCATTGACCTGTCAATCGTGCTCTCTAACATACAATATTAGGACAACTTTCTTTCTTTCTTAGCTTTATTTTAGAAAAGCATTAATTTCACAGTCAACATTTAACATAGTTTCAATATTACAACAAGTAGATTCACATAGCATTGTGCGCATTAACAAAAAAAAGCATGTTTGATGACCATTTTACAGCCTGGCTCTTCTGAAGTTTTTCTTTCACAGCATTAGCTTTAATGCTAAGGGACAGTAACCTAGCAATTCCATAAGAAATGTGATTCATTAAGACATCTTTCAAGATGACAACTTGTATTTTAAACTCCAGGAATGTGAGCATGTGTCCAGTCACCTCCATGAGTGGATTGATCTGATCTTTGGTTACAAGCAGAGAGGTGAAGAGGCTGTAAATGCCCTCAACGTCTTCTACTACTGCACTTATGAAGGTAAGGCAAATATTTAATACTTCTGCTCTGCTTTCTGCTCCTCATTTCCTCTTTTACCCTTCATCATTTACTCATGAACAGTGTTTTTCTTTGTTCTTATATGAGACTCACTCTTGCTTCGGGTTTGGTTCTTATGCAGGTGCAGTAGATCTGGATGCGATTGCCAATGAGACGGAGCGTAAGGCCCTGGAAGGCATCATCAGTAACTTTGGACAGACACCCTGTCAGCTCCTTAAGGTACAACTCCCAGACTAATTCACAGCTCTTTTTAAAGTCTGGATTATCAGCAAAATACTGTTAAGTTCTGTTTATCTCGTTCCTATCTCCGTCCAGGAACCTCATCCTCCTCGTATGTCAGCTGAGAACGCAGTGAGACGGCAGGCCCGCCTCGACACTCTGCCCCCAAATATCTTTGAGCACCTCTCAAAGCTCCGGCCATTTGTGGAGGTGGGTTCTTAAATACTTTTTGAATTTTGTTCAATACTTTATCTATAGTTTTTCGTTTACAAACACAACTATGCCCACACATATTTTGTTCCACCCACCCACTCCCACCCATCCCCAAGGCTTAACAAACCTTAGTCAGAAAAATAAATGACAAAAAAATGCTACAAATCAAATACATTATGCATATCACATGAGTCTGACATTGACAGTGACCAGGAAACATCAGTTTTATAAGTACTTTCATAAGCTTTCAACATATTTCATGAATGGTGACCAAGTTGCACAATATTTTTCAAGACAATCAGCTCTGCTCTATCTCAGTTTTTCTAACAGCAGCATAGATAATCTTCTGTAATCCAATGTTTCGAAATATACTTTTTTTTTTAAAGTCCAGTCATTATCTAATTATTCCACTAAATAAACTCATATGTGTTGGTGTGTATGTACATTATTTTAATGTGTGTTTGTGTGTGTGTTTGCCTCAGGTGGTAAGTGATGGCCTTCCTCTGGTCCAGGCGGTGGTTCCAAAGAACCAGAATCGCTCCTTCATCATCCCGGGCTCAGACATACTGGTGAGATTCAGCTGGACACTTTCACAGGGGCCACGTGAAACCTAACACAGTCCTCATGACATTAATAAGACATTCATATAATTGGCACTTTCTCTCTTCAGGTGAGCGTGAGTTCAAACGGGTTGATAGGGACACACAGCTGGCTGCCGTACGACAAAAACATCGCCAACTACTTCACCTTCACAAAGGACCCGACCATGACTAATCCTAAGTGAGTACTCTCACAAAAAACATGAACCCCTTATTTAAGTTTTCTTTATTAGTTTACCCTCTCATCTGACATCCAAAAGTACGGTCTGTTACCAAAACCTCTTTGAAATGACCCAACCATGTGTCTCATCTGTAAAGTTATCATTGTGTTGTGTCCATTAGTTGGTGCATCTGAATATTGCCTGGTGTTTATGTCTTTTCTTGAATTTCTTATGGCTGTTATTGTTTTAAAAATCTCTTTATTGAATTTTCAAAATATTATGGTATACATGTACTGTAAGGTACAATGTAGCAGGTCATCATTCAGGGTGATTCGAGACTTGCACAGGGTTTATTAGGGTCAGGGCTTATTTTGCAATAATAACCGACTCACTGTAAATTTTCCCGCTTATTACTTACCTTAAATAATCAATAATTTGACACAAAATATTACTTTAAAAATGATTTTATTCATTTAAGAATGATTTTATTGCTCCTCCAGAGTCAGTGATCAGAACTGTATCTGCAGAGAAGGCCTGTTATGCAGAAATACTATAATTGATCTATCAGAATCAATTATTTAACAAAACTGTGTAATAATATATAAGACTGTTATATAATATACAAAATGTAAAACTGCTCTCCACTTTCCCAACCCTCAAGTCTATCCTACTCATCCTCCCAACCCCTCAGTCCCACCACAGCAGGCCTCAGCTGACTGCAGCTGGCTAGAATAATAATAACAAGGGCAATAATAAAGGAAATTGCATTAATATGTATAACAAAGAAGGAAAAGCACACACACTTAAAGAGAGCACTATGATTCCAATTTGTTATCCCATCAACAGTACTGAAATAAGACACAAATGGGGCCCACATTTTAATAAACTCAGCCTTCTTCCCCTTTAGCATAAATCTAATCTCATGGATGTAATTTCTTACTCTGAAATCTGAAGATGCATAAAACTCTCTTGACAGTTGTTGGAAGCACAACATCTGGCTGTCCTTCTTTGTCTGTGAGGCTTCAAAGGCTGTTTAATTAATTGAAATTTGTTTTAATGGATCTTATTTTAAACAGACCTTGAATGTGGATCATATAAACACAAAATAAATCATGACAAGATCCATTTGAACACAGGGTTTCACACAGGTTGTAATTTGCAGATGTCATGACAGTTTAATGTGCCGATTATAAATCTCCACCACATTTAGGCCTCGGCTCACTCTCACTCTCTCTATCAAACTCACTTTGATCTTTCCAACACTGCTCTGTGGTTCAGGACGCAGCGTTTCCTGAGCGGACCTTTTTCTCCCGGGGTGGAGATCAGCGCTCAGGTGTTGGTGGTGTCCAACGATGGACGTTTGCTGTTTAGCGGAGGACACTGGGACTGCAGTCTCCGTGTCACCCAACTAGGGAAGGGAAAGCTGGTGGGCAGGATCTGCCGGCACATTGGTGAGCTCTTATTGTTGTATGTCTAAATTACAGTACATATCTACATGTGCTTTGCTTCAGTGTTTCATATTTATTTGCATTTTTTCCACAAAGATGTTGTTACATGCTTGGCTCTGGATCTGTGTGGCATCTACCTCATCTCTGGTTCAAGGGACACATCCTGTATAGTGTGGCAGGTCCTACAGCAGGTAAACTTATAGACACATCTCTTTGTCTTCGTGCATGATTATAAGCTGCCATCAAAGTTAGAGGTTGTTTTTACATTTTTATTGTTCTTCAGGGTGGCTTCTCCAGCAGCCTGTCTCCTCGGCCAGTGCAGGTTCTCTGTGGACATGACCAGGAGGTCACTTGTGTGGCCATCAGCACTGAACTGGACATGGCTGTGTCAGGGTCAAAGGTCAGAAATATCACACTCTATGAACAATTATAAGCTTGTTGCAAACCACATAATATATTAGGGATGCAACCATACATCAGCTGAACATCGGTAGCCAGTTTTCAGCTTCTTTAATTACTACTGGCCAATAAAATGACATCCACTCATTCATTTGTGACCCGACAACACTGAACAACAGTAGCTTGCACATCTAGCTGCCTTGATTAATTGATTTAATTTTTTGTGTAGTGAAAAATCCCATCACAATTTCCAGGAGCCCAAAGTGATGTCTTTGAATAGTTAAAAAAAATCTGGAAATAGAATAGTTGCAGAGTAATTTTATGTTGATCAACTGATAGATTAATTGATTAAGGCTTTATTCAGACCAAATCAGGTGAAAACGGCAGTCCAATAATTAATTTCAGTGCGGGTGCATGCAGGCTGTGGACAGTAGATGTGCAGCAGTAGATGCTCCCCCCACCCCCCCTTGCTCTACAGTAATAATGGAAAACTATAATGTTATTTTCTCCCTCATACTGCTTGAGTTTGTGCAGGTGTGAAAAATGCTCCTCAACCTAAATAACCATGATATACTACTTGGATGCTCTCCAAGCAAACTGTGATGTGGTTCATTAGAAGTGGGAATGTAATCAGCCACAGGAAACAACCTCGAAACACACACTTTTTATAGGTATGAAGACACAGATGTTGCCGTCTTATAGCCAGAGGTTGTTCATACCTTGAAACCATAATGTAACAGAATGAACCACGGCCAAACCACAGTTATGTGTGATTTTTTTTCAAGTGCTCCTAGCTGGTATTAAAATTAGAGAAGATGTCATGCCTAGCTGTAGTTTTAAGGGTTTTACATTGATCTATTTCAACTCTCTGTTGCCAAAAGTTGCAGCATGACAAGTTGTCAAAACTTCAATGAACTTGCTACCAGTGAGTCCATGTGGTTTTGGTTTAAGAGCGCTAGTTTGCACCGTAAAACAACACAAAAATGCACCAAAGAAAGACAATAGTTTACATCATAGAAACAAAGAAGTGTCATTGCATCTTTACTGACCTAATCTTGTTGTTCACTGTGTGTCAGGATGGGACTGTGATCGTGCACACTGTCCGACGAGGTCAGTTCCTGCGAACGCTGCGGCCTCCTGGCGAGAGCTGCGTACCCGCCCAAATCTCACAGCTCCAGGTGGGCATGGAAGGCCACATCGTCGTACAGACCTCGCAGGAGGAACGCTCTAACAGAAAGGTACTGTGATAAATGCAAAATATTGTCTCCGAAAGAGTTTTATCACAACCTCTATTTAAATCATTTTGATTTTGTGTCCTAATCACACAGTATGTACACGGTCTCTATCCTGTGCGTGTGAGTTAACGTGATAGCAAAATCCTGCTGTTTCCTCCAGGGCAAGTACTCCATTCATGTTTACTCAGTGAACGGCTGTCTGCTGTCCTCTGTCACCATGGAGGAGCAGGTGACTGCTCTTCACTTCGTGTCTGAGTACATCATCCTGGGGACCCTGCAGGGCAGCCTCCACATACGGGATTTATACAGGTATAGAAATTTGGAAGATCATTTGTGTATCCACATACCTAAACTGCCTGAATTACCTTCAATGCACCCTGATGTGGACCCTGCATACACCTGCCTCACTGCTTCACATATGCTGGTTATGTCCTTTTTTAGTTAAGCTTTGAACATTAGTCGTTCAAACTATTTCAGAGACCCTTCAACACCAAATTAAGCTAAATCCTTTGACTGACATTTTTGGCATTGCTCCAGACTTGGATTTGCTGTAGGCAAAACTGAATGTTTTGGCTGTTACGTCTTTACTGGCTTGATGAACTATCTTACTGAAGTGGAAGGACTCTGTCCTTCCTCCTCACTCATACTGGAGTAGAGACGCCACATTTACGTGCACACTAATTTTCCACTGTTATTCAGAATATAACAATGTCCTGAATTTGATACAGGTAATATAAACAGTATATTCTGTTTGGGGATTCTGAATTAGGCCTTTTTATGAATGTAGCATATTCCAATTAAGACATGTGGGATATGCTGTCATCATTCAGGTTTTAAGAGTGTTCTTGTTCTGTTTGTTTTAAAATAAACAAGGCTGAAGTAGAGATGCATGCACAGAAGAAAAGCACACAGAGACACGCCTACTTTTAAACATTATGTTTAAAATGGTTTTTGAATATACACGAATAAGTCCTCCCCCAGTGGAAAACTTTAATATTCTTAAAAATACTATTTTGTTGCAAAGAAGCCTCCATGATCATGATAAGAGTATGCATGGCTGCATATAAATGTAAACTAGTGAAATATAGTTTTTTATTAGCCATATTAACAGCTTCATAGGAACATTTTCTTTTTCAGAATGAGGGAAATAAATAACTATTTTATTATATTCATGTCCTGTATGAATCAGGAGAAAATCTGTTATACTATTGTGGGAATGGTGAGTAAATTTTACAAAGTGTAGCCGCCATTCCTGACATTAAAATAAAAACCCCTGAATTTAGTTCTTAGTAGCTATCCTTTACTTTTTGTTGTTTATTTCCCTTGTCTTCTCCTATCTTATTTATTTATTTAGTTTATCTTCTATTTTTATTATTATAACATTTTCTTTGTATCCATATCTTATCCATTATTTAGAATATATGTTCACAGCTGTGATTATGTGTTTTATTTCGGAAAGAAAAAAGGTATGTTGTGACAAGTGACGGTGTTGTTCGGAAAAAAAAAACTTTCCCTGTTCAGTTATTATTTTATTATTTGTTGACAATCAAATAATATACATTTTTAAAGAAAGAAGATAATTTGTAGCATATGCAGCAGCAGTTTAAGTTTGTTTCTTCCATGCTGTCTCCTCTCTGTTTGACAGCCTGGATGCTCTGGTGACGCCCCTGGCCTTGAAGGTGCCTGTGAGGAGTGTGTCTGTCACCAAGGAGTGCAGCCACATCCTGGTGGGATTGGAGGACGGGAAGTTAATTGTGGTGGGGGCAGGGAAGCCAGAGGAGGTGAGAAGCAAGACATGAAGTGTTTGCAAGATGTGGGAGTGGGGTGGAGATGCATGTTTGTATGTGTGAGTGTGTGAGGAGGAGGAGGAGGGGGGGGGGCAATCATATGCTAAGTACTTGTTGAAGATCAGCTTTTTCAGATTATAATTGAGCGTCTTCAGTCTAACATCTTCATTTTAGCCCTGAAGCAAAGATTTACATGTTTCTCCTCCTGTTCTCAGGTTCGCTCAGGACAATTCCCCCGTCGCCTGTGGGGCTCCACACGCCGCATCTCTCAGGTGTCTTCAGGTGAAACTGAATACATTCCCTCTGAGAATGCCGGCAAATGAGATGAGCAATGTTGGAGAAACTCTGAGATACCTGCACCGCCAAGACTCAACAAGGCCTTCCTTCTTTTTACATGCTGGGAAACTGTCCTCCTCAGCCACTGATCTCTCTGAGAGAGCAACTTATACACTGAGCACTTTTTTATTCTTAAATGATTTGATATTTTTTTCATTTACAGTTGTGCACTGTTTTTAATCAGCATCATTCCAAAGAGTGGCCTTGTTTTGTGGACGGAGAAGAGCTCGGTGTTTGAGGTTGTGAACTGCTGTTGAACTGTAAATCCAGTGAGTCATATTTCAGGGATGTGACTCACGCTGATGGACGTCGTTCAGCCTCAGACACAGAAAGAAGTGACGCTGTAAACTCTCCAGACTCCATGGTCTTGGCTTCTTTCTTTGTCAGAGAAACAGCTGTGATCTCTGTTGCTGTTGAATGTCCCAGAGCCATTGATTGGCAATGGCTCCGTTCTTAAAACTCCTGGAAACTTGAAAACTACTGTTGATGTTGCTCGAGATTTCCATCTTGCAATACTGGTAAATACCACAAGAGGGTTGACTTTGTAAAGAAAGACACAGGGGGTAAAAATGCTGTGTTGTGATCTTTAGCGGTCGACATCTGGATGATCTTTCCACTGATACCACAGTGTATAATCCTGCATTCCTTTAGGCTCTAAACAACGTAAAACTGTTACAATTAAAGCAATAAGTGCTTTAATGGTTGAGTATGTGAAATATATTCACTTTTTTTATCATGATCATGGAGCTTGGATGCAATGAAACTCAAGTGGAAATCCTTCTGATGCCTTACACACAATGGAGTAAAGGCCTTTACAAATGCGCCTGTACTAGTTTTGCTATTACTCTGTTCAACATGACTATATCCCTGTTTTATTTGATCTGAAAAGTGCCTTTTTTAGCTTGTGTCTTCTTGAGCCATGTGTAAACACTGAATCCCAATCATCTACCACTATATGTCAGATTTTATCCCTGCTGATGAGATTTAAACACACCTTCCTCGTCTACCATGACTCAGATGTGGATAAGCTGTTGTTACTGCACTTAGTAAACTGTTGGCTGCACACGCATACTTGCCTGTACTGGTATTGTACTGTTTATGAAGCGCAGAAAACATCTGATGACTCTGAAACACGTGAGCAGAGAGTCTGTGAGTGAGCTTCAGAGGAATTCACTTCCTGCCAGCTTCTTTTACTGCGGTTAGAACAAAGTAGTTGTTATGCACTGTCATGATGGGAGACAGACAAAGGGAACTATTTGGGCGAATGCAATACCCATAACATGCTGCACACATACAAATTACATAGTCTTTGTAAGTGATGCTCAGGATAACCTTAAACCTGGGTTGCACCAACAAGGATTCATTTTTGAACCTGATTAACTTTAAAATAGCTTTAAACTAGTTTAAAATTTAAAAAGATTAAATTGAAACCTCCCTTTAGATCCCAGTTTAGTTTTTACTCTAAATCTCGATTAAATTTAATTATGTTGCACTTTAAACTACAATGTAGAATGTGATCCGGTATTAAGAGATGGATATATTAAAATAAAGGTCCTTGAAGAAAGTTCAGGTGACAGACTCAACACAATTTTTATGATACGTCTCTTCTTTCTTTCATTTCACTTGATAATTTGGCCAATACATTTTCTCAGATCAGAGAAATCAGAGCTTTGCTGAGCTGTCATGAATAGACTAACCATCTAACTTTTTAGCTAGCTAGCAAACAATGCAGCCTTTTCCTAAGGAATACAGGGTTGTGTCCAGGAAGGGAATCCTTGATTTGTGAAACTCTCGTGAGATTTTTATGTTTGTATGTGTTTCTTCATTGTGCACGTTGTACAAACTAATTATGTTTTATAATGGGACCATGCTGTGGTTAAGATCTGGGTGGATTTAGGGACATGAAACATTTCCCTTCTAGACATGACCGGAATACAAAGCAGCCGAAAATTAATCATCCATCTTAATCTTAGCTAATCTTAGATTAAATTAATCTTTGTTGGTGCGACCCAGTCTAAGCAGTGTAAACAATTATAAAATAAACTATATTTGTAATGTTTACTTATCAATTCATCTGTTTTCAACCCTGGAAATACACAAAATGAGAAACTGTCTTACAAAGTGTGTGCAACTGAGACAGTCTGTGAACTTAAACGTTTGTTTGCATTAGAGGCTGTTCAAGTACAAGTAATTTATGTAACACTGCTGTGTTTATGGATGTAATACTCACTTAATTATGCAGTTAGCTCAGAGTTTTTTTCCAAAATGGAGGCTTTCTTTCAAAATTGGGTCTTTACAATCACTGTCTATCAAAAAGTAGTCCTGCTGTATATCATTAATTTGATTTTTTTGTTGGTCAAATGTCCTGATTTCTATTCAAAGTGACACAAAAAGCCTTAAGTGAAGGTCAGCACTGCCTTGAATTTGGATTTGATCCATTTTTCTTTAGCCACTATTATTCAGCCTTTGTACGGTTCCTGGAAGATGTTGAAAAAAATACACTGTACTTTTTAAAAATCAAGCAGCCTGGGCTCCTTTTAACTTACACATGACAATGGGAATATTTTTCCTCTTACCTGTAGTGCTATTTTTCATCATCATCTTGTAATGATGATGGTGAGTTTTGGCGAGATCGCCTGTAGAGATGTCTGCCTGCTTTGGACTCTAATGAAACTAAATGGCACTTGGCTCGTGGTGCTCGAAGTGCCAAAAAATACATTTGAAAAACTCAACAGTAAATCATGACGTCTTACTCAAGATAATACACATACCTTGTTTTGAACAGTTTCATGTAGGAACTACTTGCTTTCCACAGTAGAAAAAACACATCTTGGTGGGTTATGATTTCTGGTGGGTTATGATTTCTGGAAAGAGACATTGCTGTTGAGTTTTTCAAATATATATGTTTGTTTGTTTTTTGGCACATTGAGCAGCACAAGCTGAGTGCCATCTAGTGCCGTTATATTCAAGAGAAGGCAGACATCTCTACGAGTGATCTCTCTAAAACTCAGCAATTCACACCAAAATAGTCTATCCAGCTAGAAAAATTTCATTCCCCAAGTGTCCTGCATTATGTTCATTAAACAGCAAGCTTTTCTGATGTAAAACATTATTGCTACATTTCCAAAACGTCCTGGGAATGCCAGCTGAATGTTTCAGAATTGATACTTGAACGTTTCCTTGCAACGTTCCTGAGGTGTTAAAATGTCAAGTTTTTCTTACTTCAAAATGTTATTGATGCGTTTCCAGAGCATTCAAGGTAAGTTGAATGCTCCAGGAAGGTTACTTCAACATTTCTGCTTAGCATTCCTTAAATGTTAAAACACCAATTTTTTTCCGATGTGAAACCAGTGTTGTTGTTACATTATTAGAATATTCTTGGAAGATTAGCTGAATGTTCCAGGAAGATTGCTGGAACATTCCCCCATAATGTTCCCAAGAAGTTAAACTTGTATTTTTGCCTTACGTAAAACCAATATTTTGGTTACATTCGTAGAATGTTCTGAGAAGGTTGGTTAATTGTTCAGGAAAGGTTACTTAAACATTCCTCCTTAATGTTCCCTGGATGTTTTTTCTGACGTAAAGGTAACATTGTGGTTACGTTCCCAGAATGTTCTGGCATGGGTCAATTCTTCCAGGAAGGTCACTTGAATATTTCCTGTTATGTGCACTAAATTTTAAAATGTCAAGTTTTTCCCACATGAAAACAACATTATTGATATGTTGCCACGTCCAGAACATTTTTGGAAACGTTGGTTAAATATTCCAGGAAAGTTAGATTTGCTCTTGATGTTCCCTAGATGTTAAAATGGCAAGTTTTTCTGAGGTAAATCCAACATTATTGGATCCATGGATGTTAAAAGGAGAGCTTTTCTAATGTAAACGTAACATTGGAATTAAGTCCCCAGAATGTTCTGGGAAGGTTTGTTGAATGTTGCCCTTAACGTTCCTTACATGTTACAACATGTTTAAAATATTTTTCTACTGTAAAGCTAATGTAAAAACATTCTGTATATTTGTGCAACATTCTTAAAATGTTTTAGGAGGGTTACCTAAAAGGCTACCATGGGAACATTAAACCCACAACATATTACTTATTACTTCATGTGCTTATCAGAATGTTTTGGGAATGTTACATTGCACAAAAACATTTGCACATTTGCGTTCTTAAAATGCTAATTCCCCCGTTGTGGGACTAATAAAGGAATATTTTGTCTTATCTTATGATGTGGGAGGGTTACCAAATAGAAACCTGAAAGGAATATAATGGGAAACTTATGTAGATGGATAAATAGCTCTACAGCTGTCTCTTATACACATCTAGATGTGTATAAGAGACAGGTCTAAGCAGTGTAAACAATTATAAAATAAACTATATTTGTAATGTTTACTTATCAATTCATCTGTTTTCAACCCTGGAAATACACAAAATGAGAAACTGTCTTACAAAGTGTGTGCAACTGAGACAGTCTGTGAACTTAAACGTTTGTTTGCATTAGAGGCTGTTCAAGTACAAGTAATTTATGTAACACTGCTCTGTTTATGGATGTAATACTCACTTAATTATGCAGTTAGCTCAGAGTTTTTTTCAAAATGGAGGCTTTCTTTCAAAATTGGGTCTTTACAATCACTGTCTATCAAAAAGTAGTCCTGCTGTATATCATTAATTTGATTTTTTTGTTGGTCAAATGTCCTGATTTCTATTCAAAGTGACACAAAAAGCCTTAAGTGAAGGTCAGCACTGCCTTGAATTTGGA
>JAJHUR010119172.1:844-16246 GCA_027495735.1 Lutjanus campechanus
TAAATTAACATCACACACATGCTATGACTAGTCGACTAATGGCTTTAACTAACGACTACTGGTCAACTAGGAAAATCTTTAGCTGGGGGCAGCCTTGAGTCAAATTTTCACAACTGAGACAAACAAACCACTTATCTGCAGCAGATATTCAAACATCTACAATAAAAATAGTGTAATAGTTATTTACTGCTTTAAGCCTTGGTCTACAGCCTATTTTTGCTTCAAAATAAAGCTTTTAGTTTTTGTAGATGAAATTTCTTGTCTCACCTGTCAAGTAGTATGGAGGGGGCATGCAAAGTGCCTTGATTATCCAGTGGGCAGTGGGCTTTTATTTAAAAGCATGAGTCAAGAAAATGAAAAGGTTTATGAAGCTGGCAAAGTAACTGTTAAACTGCTGGTAATGATCAACAGCCTTACAAACCTCCTGCTGACATATAATGGTCGTTTTGTGCTATAGGGCACTAAAAATCTTACTTCCTGCCTCTTTATTGTGATAATATTCATTCTCTATGCATTTCTAAACTCTCCAGATCCAGGTAGGAACCCCGCCTGCAGCTGCTGCTGCTCCACTTCTCTGCTAACACACTCTTTCAGCCACACTAGGTGGATTACCATATCTGCTAGCACAATCAATCAACTTCTTTGCGGCGTCCCGGTGTTAAATGGGTTATTAATGGACTAACTTTTGTAGGATGCTGTGTCAGAGACAGAGACATATGCACAGATTTAAAAAGTTTAACTGCGTTATACAGCACAGATTCTCATAGATATTTAACTCATTTTGATCAGTCAAAACTGCAACACATACAATAACTTTCAAGTTCCACTTCTACTGACTAATGAATCATTACTAATCTTACTGGGAGCTCTGAACAGTTTCTTGTGTGCCAACTGTGCTGTTCTGCATTTTATTAAAAGTCCCTAAGAGAGCAAAAAACTGTCTTTACTGTGGATTGAACAATGCATATTTAAATTGCTCCTGTTCCTTTCCAGACTGCACAAAGACTTTTTGTGGCCATTGCTGAGTTAATTTTCTTGTCATTGAGTCTATTTTTCTTTTCATCTTGTGCACCATTACTGTTAATGGAGCTTTGGCAACAAACTTGACAAACTACACAGATCAGTGGGAAGCAAGCAAAACTGAAGGCAAAAATTGGACATAAAAACAAAGCTGTCTTTGCAAATATTATTAATAGCAAACACTCCGTTGGTAGTGCTGTTTAATTGTATTGTGTTAATGAGAAGTGTTTCTCAGGGCCATATTTTGTCCATCCTATTTATATAATGAGAAGAGGGCTGGGCAATATATCATTATCATGATATGAGAACTACATTGTCTTATATTTTCAATATCATTATATCATGATATTGCCTTTTCCCAGTTTTAAAGACAGCATTAAAGTAATGTAATTTGAAGGTACAAGGCTCATCTAGCTGTTCTATTATTTGTCTTTACCTGCTCCTTCATTATAGTCACATTTATAATGAATAATTATCAAATGTCATTGTGTTAACATTTTGTGAAAGCGTCAACATTGATCCCCACAATATGTAATGTTGCAATATTGATAGAGGTAGCTGGTCAACCAGCTGGACCAGCCCTAAATGAGGGTGGATGAGATACTATACACATCTCTCAGTATAAGCCTAATACAAAGCAATTCAACAACAACACTAACTACAGCCTCAAAAATAAAAGTATCATCAACACCACTGTAAACCTACAGCATAACCTTCATGAAGGCTGGACTTACTGCACGGCTGTTGTATTAGGCTGCGTTAGTTTTAGGTAATAAACTGGAAACTCAGTGTATAATGTATTCACATAGATTACCCAAAGTAAAACTGTGGCTACAAGTAAGGTTTCCCTAATAAAGACCAATTCAGAATGTGTATTTGTGTCAACGAATTAGGGCTGTACGAAATAGTTTGAAGCTCGGTTCATAACGTTGAACACTGAATCCTAAATAAATATCTGAACATCTGCACAGCTTTCTTTTTTTGCATGACTATTCATTCTGATTAGACTACACTAATATAGTTAGTACAATTTTTATGATAATTATAATTTGTAGAATTAGATTCCAGTGGTGGCTGCCCATGATTGTTTCCAACTTGTGTCATCAAAAGATTTCCAATAACTCCAGGACACTGTAAAGCCCAAAAGTCAAAATTTTAATAATATAGATAAAATCATTTTAAAAATACACAACATGTTTTTTTCCGACAAAATATTCTGCTTTAATCAATATTTGTGGGTGTTTCTCCTTTTGCAATTTGCTCTCCTGCTCTCAGGGAGGCAGGCATCTGTATTAATAAGGCAGTGTAGCAGAAATCTAAAAGCTCCATAAATTACATTTATGTTGACGAAATTGACAAGTTATGTTCATTGCAACTTTCATACGCGCATTTAATCGATTTTGAATCAATTATTAAACTAATTGCCAGCTATTTTGATAATGAATTAATCTTTTGAGTAATTTTTTAAGAAGAAAAATCTCTATTGATTACAGCTTCCTTAAATGTGAATATTTCCTCGTTTCCACTCCGTTATGACAGTAAACTGAATATCTTTGGGTTCTGGACAATACATGACATTTGAGGGTGTCATCTTGGGCTTTGGCAACCACTACCAACCACTGGCAACCACTACTTTTCACCATGTTCAAACATCTTACGGCCCAAACAACAAATCAGTGAGTCGAGAAAATAATCAAGACATTAATCAACAATGAAAATAATCATTAGTTGTAGCTCTAATGTTCATTAAAGAAAGCTGATTTGATTAAAATGAGAACTAATTCATGTAATCCAATGAATCACTTCATCCAAATTTAAGGCTGTGTTTGAGATTTTTTTTAGGGTTATGGTGTCATAAAATATGATGTTTTTTGCCAAGAAAAGCAAAACACATATACATACATACAATACAAAGATTTATATTTAAAAAAAAGAAAGGACTTGAAGTCTACATGGTCCTTAATTTGACTGACCTCAACTATTGTGTGAGCATGTCATGTACTGTTTATCTGTATAAAGTTTAAACATGTACAAGTCCTTTAATGTTATAGTACAAGTGTGTGCTTGAGGAAATAGCCTAAGTCTTCTTTATTAGCCTTTAAAGCACAAGAGACAGAAACAGTCTGGAAGTTTTCCCTGGACCCCCTAAGGGACTGCCGTCATAACTTTGGCTTGTGGTTTTAAATTCCCTGGAGCACGTCTAAGCTTTGGCATTGACTTTCAAATGAAGACTACCTATTTCCCACTATGTACACAATGCATCATGTCTTGACAAGCTCACAGCCGCTCTCCTCTAACCCCCCCACCCCACCCCCCTTCTGTCTCATTCAGCAGATTTTTGCCATTCAACGCACTGGGCAAGCATAACAGCAGAAATGTCCATACAGCCCCTCTTACAGATACTATGTGCATGTATAGATTACCTGACTGCAGGAGCACCATACTGAGAATTAGCTGGGTTTGAATAAATGCACACATTGTAATTTACTATCAGCTGTCACGCTCGAGTCATAAGTCTCAAAAATAGGAATAAAAAATTAAACATGCCATATATTTTCCTGACATTATGCATGATTTTCCCCCAAAAGGCCTTAATTTAGGAATACTCCTCTCCCACATAACTATTAAGTTAGCTTAGACTAATTCTGACTTATTGCTGATAACTCTTCAATTTACAGCTTTCTAATTACAGTCAGCTTGTCTCAAATGTAATTAAACAAAGCCCTGGAGAAATCAGGAATTCTGAATATGGCTGACGGTCCGCTGGGAAGACTGAGTTTCATCTGTTCTTCTTGTAGACAGTACAGTTTTAGCTACAGTAAAGTCTAGACAAGAGTGAGAACATACAGTTTCAACAATCAGAACAACATATGGCACAAGTTAAGATGTTTCAGCCTTTCACAAAAGGGCACCAAACCTTCCAGCAGAGTGCTCAAAACACTTCGGCAACAGCCACCGCCAAAGCTTCCCTCAAGCATCTGTTTTTGCAGCGCTAGCTCCAATGTCTTCTACAAAGTTTCTCACAACAACTAAAGATTGTTGCTTATTTCTCAACAAAGTGAAAAAAACAGAGCTGAACTGGAAGTGTGATTTTATAAGCTTAAGAACCAATATCATGAAATTATGTACGTGTCAGGAAAAATTACAGGTTCAAATTTTCAGCCTAGCAAAAACAATCTGACTCCTCTCTTGACAATACCTATCTAGATGCACTTGAACAAAATATTACTATTATCCCTAACACTTTATGTAAAGCATATCTGTTAAGTCTAAATCACAGCATGAGGCAGAAAGAGAAATGTGTCAAATCCACCCACTTAGAGGCCGAATAAATTCATCTTTGTTTTTTTCCCCACGTACAATTCTGCTGTCTGGTGTCTTGAACTTTATGCACACAGGATATGACTAATTGAGAATCAGGATTGAAATTCAAACTTTCTCCTGAATTGGTGGTACCAAACCTTTTTGCCTCATGACCCCAAAAATGAAGCAAGGTCCACTTGTGACCCGTCTGCCTCAGTTTAATAATTTAACTAGTCTAATCAAAAAATGATTTTGTTTATAGTTACAAGTAGTCCTTGGTTCAATCTGAGTAGTTTCCAGAGCCCAGAAGTACACTAACGTAGCCAGTAATTAACACGAAAAAAATATTTCATTATATTTTTGCTTTCCTCTCCTGTTAATCATCAGCCCTCAAACTTATCTTGTGATTATGCAGGCAGGGAACCACTGCCCTGTTCCAGCAGCTGGTCAAGTATTGTTGTGGACAGAGTCAGCAGCAAAACTATTTTAGCCACTTAAAAAAGGCCCACTTAAAAGAAAAATAATATCGGGCTAAGACTATGCTATATTTGGAATATTTTCACTTCTTTACCTTGCTGTACGACAGCCTTTTCCAATGGGAAACTGCCGTCATATATAAGCCAAGTACCGCTCCCACCAAAGCAACCAGACTCCTTTGGCAAAAACAGTAATTTTACCTCACAGAACACGGGACTTGCTGATCTCTCTCTGCCTCGATCTGTTTGTTTGTGCTGTTGTGTGACTTTGGTATTTTAAAGGGTTAGTTTGGAGTCTGTTACACAATAACAAACTAACTTTGTTAACAAATTAACAAATTGAGGCAGCAATAGTAGACCAGCAAGTCTCTTGTTCTGTGAGGCAAAATAACGAGTGATATTTGGCTTATATCACAGCTGGTTCCTGTTGTAAAAGGCTGCCTGACAGCAAGGTAAAACGGCAAACATATTCAAAATATAGTGTTCACTTAAAGTGCTAGTTTTTTTTAGGTGGGCCTCTTTTTAGGTGGCTAAAACATGTTTTGTTGCTGACCCTATCCAGAGCAGTACATTGCCTAAATTTCCTACAGCAGAACTCAACAATACAGTAATAAAATAATAATAAAATTAATGTAAAAAAAAAAAAAAACAAAAAAGAATTAGATTAATCAATAATTGATATGCTAATTGATTAATCAAAAAAATAATCAATAGATTAATCATTTAGAATTGATTGTTAGGTGCAGCCCTACTTTTTACCAACATTATTTTGAATAGTTTCTTTAAATGCCATTTTTGTAAACTGTGTTTGAAATCTGTCAGTGTTGAAAAGACATTTGAAGAGTCATTCATCATTTTCCTGTAGCTGCAACTTTTCAGCCCTTTAGCAGGTATATCAGGTATATATTTTTTCTGTACTATAAAATGCAAAGTGCATAAGGGGGAAAAAATAACCACTTTTTTCATCTGTTCACTGTTATTTATCCACTTTTCTGAGCATGCATACAGTTATACTGCAATCACTCTGCTTCAAAGTCAGCCAGTCTTGCAAATTTACACCAGGGAGCGGTCGGGTACAATCAGGTGTTGTACAGCTGAGCTGCTTACCAAAGTTTAAGTGCCATGCTTAACAGTTCCTGTCATAGGATGGAGGACAAGGTGATGTTAACTTGCTATGACCAATTGAGGTTTTTGTTGTCTTTTAATCATTTTACATGAGCAAAGAGTTGTTCTGATGAAAAGAAAACCTCAGCCAGAGCATTACTTTTAGCTTTTTACCTTGATAAGTTTATTTTCAGACACAAGAACCTCAGTCTGGATGGTAACTAAGGCCAATAGTTTACTCTATTGTCAATGAGTAAAATAAGCTAATATATGTATTTTACAGTAAAAACACAACTAAAGCATAGCCCATTCTAATATAGTCATGGGGTGGGCGATATGGCAAAAAGATCATATCATGATTTTTTTTCTGGCAGGATCACAGGCACAATTTATCACGATTCTCTTTCATATTGATTTTAATACCATTGCAAGTCACTGAATAGTAACCTACCAAACTCATTTGGCTATTTAAAAAATATAGGCCTAAAAGAAAGAAGAAGAGACCATTTAGGCCAGACTTCAATCTGTGTGAAATTCATTTTTGGGTGAACTATCCCTTTAAAATCAACACAGCCAAATGTAAAAGTGATCATTTTGGATTATAGCCCATTGTAAAAATGTGATTATAGTATATGATTGTGATTATTGTAACACAACAATAGTTCATTGATTATAATTCACTTACAAACTATTTTCAAAATTATTTATTTGAGAAAAAAATTATCTTATTCTACCTTCTTGAATGTGAATATTTCCTGGTTTCTTTAATCCATTCTGACAGTAAACTGAATATATTTGGGTTGTAGGCAAAACAAGACATTTAAGGACATCATCCTGGGTTCTGGGAAACACTGATCAACATTTATCAGGATTTTTGACATTTTATAGACCAAACAACTAATCAATCAATACAGAAAATAATCAACAGGTGAATTGACAATTAAAATATTCGTTCGTTGCAACCCTAGATTGTTGATGGATCAATATATGCATCACTTTAATACTGCAGCTGATAAAAGTGGGCTTAATTTTTATTAGTTTTATACACGTTACCCTTCAAATTTACTGCTCATTAGTAAATTTAACAGATAAATAAAGTCTTATTGGATACATTAAAAATATATAACTGTTCTGAATTGTTGAGAAAAGTAAAATATCCCCTCTGAACTGTAGAGTAGTAAAAATATGAAGTGGCAGAAAATTGAAGTCAATTCAAGTAAAGTACAAGTGCATGGAAATTATGTACAAAATGTACTTGATTACATTCCACCATTTATTATCAGTGATTAACCTATAACATTTTTGCATATCACAGTATAGTATGATAAGCCTTTACCACAAAATGTGCAGTATGAAATATTTTTATCAATGCACGGCGACATTAACTGTTATATGATTTCAGCTTGTGCGACTTCTGAAGTTATGAATCTGCTGGAGGTAGACAAATAACGTATTTAAACTTTAGACCAAGTTACTACAGGTCTTTCGCCATGCATTTGATACTGCTATTATCAAAAGTAACGTTGACGTTACTAATGATAACTTTAATGTATGCTAAAACGTTAGCATGTACGCTGCACAGAGTTAGCTGACTAATGAGACAGGACATGCAGCTGCGAACTCACCGACAGACGTTAGCCCTGACGCAGGTCCGTTAGGAACGTTATATCCATGTGAGGGTCCATTGTCAACCATTCGGATCTAACGTTATTAAAGTTGTTTTGTTTTTGTTTGTTTTTTTGGAAAAGTATTAAAAACAGAAGGCCATAGTAATTCAGGTGTGCGTCTAAAGAGGACTTCAAGAGAACGCATGCCTGTGGTGTGTAAAGTGACAAACCCACAGCAGGTGTAGGTCAATTCAATTAAACTGAACCTAATTGAGGAAATCCAAGACTGCGCTGAATTTCTTCATCCGCTGCCCAGCAGTGTTGTGCTCGCTGCTGCCTCTGGTGGCCAGAGTTATACGTACATCTACAGTATAAAATACAATATAAAGAGGATACTTAATATATATTATATCTACAGTAGATCATACTGGATAAAGTCTCAGTGGTAAATCTGATGAGAATAATCTAATGATACAATATTTTATCCATGCATGTAGAGCCCCTGTCATTTGTCTCTAAAGTTCATTACTTTGAATTTGAATAAAGTGTAAGCTATTTATCTGTAGGATGTGGGATATTTGTTACTAAAAAAAAATAAAATAAAGCCTAAATTGACATTGTAATACAAGGTTTGCCCAGTTAGTATCCTATATTAAGCTACTGTATGTAAGACAATATGTCTTGTCTTGTATTTTTATTTTATTCATGTAATTGACATGCACTTTACTAGTAACTTTGCTGCCTTCTTGATCAGGTCACCACTGAAAAAGTCATTTTATCTCAACTGTTTTTAACCTGGTTGAAAATTATAAACTAACTAAATAAATAAATAAAAATTAATATTTTTAAGTGTGCCTGTAGGCATAACTAAAGGCAAGTAGAAAGGTGTCATCTTGGGGTGTGTGTGTGTGTGTGTGTGTGGGTGGGTGGGGGGGGGCAGGGGGGTTTGTGGGTAATGCTGCAGTCATTGTGTGCATAAAAAGTGTTTTAAACAAGGATGGAATTTAGAACAGTGAGGGTTTTTGTTGTTGTTGTTTTTATTTATGCATTTCCATCAGCAAAGAAAGGGCCTGATCATGTATTTTGCATCCAAAATTCTTCTGCAATTGTTTAGTGACACAGAACCACTTTGTGTTTGTTTGTTTGTTTTGCTTACACAAGAAGGTAGCAGGCAGTTAAAGTTTTTTTTTATTTTTTTTTATTGTTGATTCAGTGGAATTTTCTCATGATGCAGGCTGAGACTTGGTTTTCAGAACATCTGAGTCTGCACATTGCAGACTAAACAACAATGTCATCTTCTGACTATAGCTGCGTTCCGACACACAGTGTACATAACCAGTATTCCCTACTTCCTGCTCCCTGTAAAGGGAATGTCAGTTCAGGGAACTTTCCAGCCTGCAACATCCCCAGCACAGACATCATTCCTCTAGTCGTTAGTCCGTCAACATAAAACACCTGGATACCTTTTGCTGCAATTGTGGAAAATTTTGCCTGACTGAAATAAGATATTGAGTGAAACAAAACAAAAGCTGATACCATCATAAAACTTAATTCATTGAAATGCAACTTATAAATTAACATGATTTGATTAATTTATAAGATGTTCTGTATCATTCCTAATGAGACTAATATAATGCAGATTTACAGATTATTGTGTAATACTTATCTTATGTCATCCTTGATAATTATGATTGTAATGCTAGTTACAGCGGCAATACTTAGAGACATATATAAATGATATAAAAGCATAAATAAATGAATATAAAAATATTCAATTAGTATTAAATTAAAAATTATTGTATATCATTAAATACTGAAATATTTTACCTTATGTTTTAATGAAAAATAAAATATAAATAAATAAATAAATAAATAAATAAATAAATAAATAAAATTATATCAGATATAAAACTATAAAACTGATTTAAAAATGACAAGAATACCATTAACTAATACCAGGACTTTGAAAGTGATACCAGTGCCATCATGTTTTATTAGGTGCTTCATCATTTTAGTCAGATTCATAGTTTTTCCTGAAATAATCATAACTGTTGTCCTAATCTACATGTTATGCATAAATTTTTTCAGACACCACAGGTGTGTAATGTTGCCATACTTTCGAAGATTTTCGTGGCAAAACCATACAAATAGTCATTTTTTTCTGGGTCTGGGTACAAAAAGGATACAGTTATTGATTGATGGGAGAAGGTTCAATACTACTTGGTACTGGGTTATTTCAATCAGTACCTTAAAGGTACTGAGTACTGATACCCAGCCTTACTAGATAATCTTGCTTGTCAACGTCCTGCAAAGTGAAGATCCGTTGTTTAGTTATTCCTGACACAGCTCACAATTCCCTTTAACATGAATATCTAAATACCTTGAGCAGTTCGCTTCACAGGGAACTACAAGGCCATCCAAATGTACCCTGTGAGTAGCCTTGCCTGACCTCATTCACGTTTTCAAGCTCCTCTGGTTGTTCCCTAGAGGAAAAAAATACTATCTTCACACCAGACCCATTTCCAGTCAAAATGAAGCCCTCCTGCACAGCTGAGAAATTGTATTTCGGTCAGGGCACGGGGGCTGGTCTCAACTTGCAGGGATGCACCGGTGCTCCCAGTTTGCTCTGTAAACCAATGATTTCCTAGAGAGGCTTGTTTGAAATTATTCAAATTGTCAGTGAGGTCACTGGAGGGGAACTTGAAGTCAGCAGATAAACTGCTCCGCTCTCCTCTCTCACTCTCACATATGCTTGAGCTGACACATCCCTGACCTCCTGTGGGCGTATCTCTTTAAGCATGCTCAGCGGTATTTCTATGTACAGATCAATTTGGTTGGAGTACTACAGTTTGTCTCTGAGATATCTGGAGAACACTGGAGCATCTGCTGTGTGTTTGCTGCCCAAGCACCCTGCTGCAGCATGTCTTATTTGGCAGAGTTATCATGGCACTCCTCATAGTCATACATCCCCAGCAGCACTGTACGCTGATAAAGGACTCCTTCAACTTCAAAGCACGTCCAAAACCACAGGCGACACACTTCCCCCAAGGGTAGTGCTTCCGTTTGGTCCTTGTTCTTCCCTTACAAACGCGGAAAAAGCTGTGCCAATCTCTCAGATGGAGCAGTTCCTTACAACAAAGGAACACAGGGATGACTTTGAATGTCATACATGGCTAAATGGCTCTCTCATATACTATTCATGTTATGCCCCTGCATGGTGCCTGTATGAATCATTTTCTAGAAATTCCCCGCACCATACGACCAGTTTGCTATTATTTGTCAAAATCAAAACAAATGCCGGCTGCCTTTGTAGTCCACAAATTTATGGTGTGCATGAAAATGAAACACTTGGGGTTTGAAAAGGAGAATGTTTTGCATATGGTGAGAAAAAGCATTTCACTACGGTTCTCTTGTGGTTCTGCTAGTGGAGGAGTAAAAGAAAAAAAATCTCCAACAACTACATTTCTTTCTGCAAGACTTGCAGCCAGTGAGTCAGTTAATAAATGGCAAAGTGGGTTCATAAAAAGGGGCAGCACTTGCCTAGAGGTTAGAGAAGTTGGATGGTGAATGTAAGGTTGTAAGCTTATATGAAGCCCATATAAGCTCAAAGAAACTGCGTGTTTGAAGTAAAGGGGCAAAAATCTTCTACTCCGGAGAATATTGCTGAGATTCCCCCTGGGAGAAGGCGCTCAAGCACAAACATCGACTATGAAACTACAAGCTGATCAACAGTGTGGTACGTTATAGAGAGAAAGAAGAGGTTTGTACTTGTATAATAACATTTTTCATTCCACAGATCTCATATTTCCAAACTCCGGCCTCATAACTTTACACTATAAACTGTGCAGGTACAGTATGTAGGCTATAAACTATAAATCAAAACTGAACTTTATACTGGCCTTTTAAATGGTCTGATCTTTTATTCACCTTTTAAAAATGAAGCCATTATCAAAAGCCTTGAAGGGAGAGTTCACCCCAAAATCAAAAATATATTTCCCCCCAACCTGTAGTGTTATAGTTCCATCTAATTTTTTATTTTTATTTATTTATTTATTTATCTTTTGACAAAACCAGTGTTTCTTTCCAAAACTCATGACACAGTTACTCAAGATAATCCATAGACCTTGTTGTGAGCAGTTACAAGTCGGAACTATTTTCTTTCTGGTTGAAACAAAAGTAGCTTAAAGAAAGTAGTTTCTACATGAAACTGCTCACAACAAGGTCTGTGGATTATCTTGAATAACCAGGTCATTATTTTGGGAGAAATACCTTGGTTTTTAATTAATCTTGTATTTTTTGTGCTTTGAGCACCACAAGCTGGGGTGGTATTTTTAAATTTAGGGTGAACTGTCCCTTAAACATTAATACTAAAACCTCAGTTGTAGTACACACTCACGTCCTAACATTTATTTTTTCATGCAGAGGATTCAGTCTTTGAGTGTTACGCTTGTTGTCAGATTTATTATTTAATGATAGCATAAGAGAGCCACACAGCACTTGTTTGAAATGGTCTTTCTGATCTATTATTCATTTTTATTCATTTTTGGAACAGAAATTCACTTATTAATTTGTCTTAAATGTTCTCCTGAGAACTGGCCCATGTATAGACCAATTACAACAGCAACAAAACCCAACTCCATGTCCTCTTAGTAGCTCTTCCCAGAGCTTTCGATTGTTAGTCTCCCACAGCAGCTGTGGTGTTTGCTCAGTTGTCATGGAGACAGGTTTGTTGGCATGCAAGCTCAGTGGCTGTAATGATTTTATCCATAATGGCTGACGACTAGGACTTCTTTTCATTTACGAAAGTCCAAGAAGTGAGCGTTCTCTCGGTATTTTCAGAAAAGACAGTAAATGTAGATTTGACCTATTCATTATAGAGAGAAAGTAGAGATTTGTACTTGTATATTAAAATTTTATATTTGACTAATCTCATATTTCCAAGCACAGGCCTCATAACTTTAACGCTATCAACTGTGCAGGTACAGTATGTAGGCTATAAACCATACATCAAGAGTGAACTTTATATTGGCTTTTTAAAGGGTCTGATCTTTTATTCACCTTTTAAAAATGAAGCCATTATCCAAAAGCCTTAAACCTTTCTCAGCTCACTCGCAGTGATGCTCCCCAAAGCTCTTCGATTCCCCTCCAGACAAATCAAAGTTGTTAATTAATTAGATCACTGATAACCTGTGCTGCATGGCAATTCATTAATGGTACAAGGCAGGATAAATGTGAAATTGTTTATTGTTAATTTCCAGAACAACTGCCAACCTTTTCAGTGTGATTTTTGCCTTGTGCAGTGTTGGAGCAGTCTCCACTTCCCCTAAAAAAGATGAATGCTTTCCAAACCTTAGTTGTGGTACACAGTCACAACCTAACATTCATTTATTTCCCTTTGTTTCAAGCAGGGGATTCAGTCTATATTTGCTGTCATTTTTTTAAACTTACTTTTAATTATAGTATAAGAGGAGCAGTCACTTGTTTGAAATGGTATTTTCAAGGTCATAGAATTGGGCATCGTCCCCAGCAACTGTTGTATGTCCGTGTCTAATCAATGTTAATTGATTAGACACCTCCCCCCTTTTTCTGTATGCCTCACATTGGTTTGGTCCACCACCAACCAATAGCCATGGGAGTCTTTTCACTGCCAGTATTTAAATATTATGAATTCAGTGACTAGCGGCAAATCAGGTTAGTGTTTCAGACCATCAGAGTGAAGGAGAGAAATATATAGAAATCTTTTATTTTGTAATCTATTCCCATACATGCTGTAATCTTAGTCAACACTCCTCTAACAGCAACATAGCGTCTTTCCGTCTTCCCTAGCATTGTGTACCTCTAGCAGGAGACCAGTGTCGGGCAAGTTACTGAAATTTAGTAATTAGTTACAGGTACTTATTACTTCTCTCAAGAGTAGCTGCATTACTTTACCAATTACTGCATATAAAAGTAATTAGTTACCAGGGGAAGTAACTTTTGCGTTACTTTTAAATGTCTGCCTCAATTCTCTTATTCATCTTATTCATAATTATTGTAATGTAGGTATATTGTTTAATTTAATTGTAGCTGCATTATTTTGATGTACCCATATTAATTTATTGTAGTGAACCAACTCATGAACCCCCCCCCCCCATCGTAGCTCCAACTGACATTTGTATTGACATCACAGACCGTGGCATGAAATATGGTTGGTCTTTATAATCTATTATTAATTATAATTAATTTTATTTCTTTTTGGAACACTTATTACTTTGTCTTAAATCCATGTATAGAAAACTCAAAGTCCGTTCAGTAGCTCTTGCCAGAGCTTTTGATTGTTAGTCTTACACAACAGATGTGGAGTTTGCTCAGTTGCCATGGAGATTTATTGGCATGCAAGCTCAGTGGCAGTAATGATTTTATCCGTGGCACGTTTCAGACTTTTCGTCCATCTTGGCATAGAAGAAGGACTTCTTTTCTTTTTTACAGTCCTCAAAGTGCTGTCGATTGAAGGAAGCGTGTCTGGTATGGTTGAAAGAACAAGCTACTAAGTGAACATTATTCAGTTAGAATTTGAATTTGCTACTGTTCAAGTGTAGCAGTAGGAGAATGTAATGGCGTGGTGCCTTTAATCAGTGCTGCAGTATCAGCCTGTCTCTGCTGGGGGGCGCAGTCTATAAAGGTGGGTGGTTGTGGACCGGGAGCCCTCTTGCCTTGAAGCTCCTTGGTGCCCCGCCTCCCTTAGCCGCCACACCTGGTCGCCTCACCTGATCGTCTCATGGTCGGATCGCTCAGCTCGCCGTTCCCGGGTATGTTGCCGTTGTTGTGTAGTTCTGTGCGCTTTTCTGAAGTTTTGCGATCGTCACAAGAATTGGCATTTGTCTTTCATGCAGTTCCTGGGTCGTCCTTCTCCTCAGTCGGAGTTAATCGCAGGCCTGAGGAGTGTTTCTCCGCCGTGCCTCCTCATGTGTGCTGCAGCAGCGGTAATCAGCTGTTCTCTGCCCCGGTTGTAGTGGTGCCGCTGTGACGCCGAGTGCGCCTCTTCCTCATCTTCATGACGCTCATCTAAAGCCTGACGGTATGTAGATGCGATGACGCTAAGTTCATGGCATAGCCACTGTTTAGCCTAGCTATTGTTAGTTTCTAAAAATGTGTTTTTCTGTGGCAGGGTTAACGTGTGTGCGGTCACCTTCCTCCGGCACTAACCCCCTCTCTCACGCCGCTGTCTGCCGGCTGCTGTTTTGCTACTGTTTCGCCGCGGTTTTGCCGCTGTCTTGCTGCTGTTTTGCGCGGCTGTGTTGTGTACGCATCCAACTCTACATCTTCAACTGTGCTGCTTGTTATACTCATTAAATTGAGGTGGTTTTGTCTATACCCTGGGCGGGGCTAAGTGTAAAACTTTAACTACTTATGGACTGATCTTTTTAATTAAAACAATGTTTCTTTCCCTTTGCTCTTTGGGTTGTGTAGTGGGATTTAATTACTTCTGATAGTTATTATTTTTGCTTTGTTTGGTTTGTTTTGCATGTTTGTTTTGGCTTACTGAACTTAAGCTAGTTATTAATTTTCTTTGTTTTGGTTGCATTGCATGTTTAATTGGGTTTATCAGTTTTGATAAATTCTAGCTTAGGCCTACTTTTGATTATTTTTCTTTATTTGTTGTGGGTTGGTTAACTATTTTTCTTTGTTTGCATTTTTTGGGTTTTTGTTAAGTTGCATGGGGTTCATTAATTTAACCCTGATTTAAAATTCAACTTTGTTCCTTTTTTTCGTGTACGTTGTGGGTTGTTTTAGAGGTGAGCGTGTGAGTGTGTGTGTGGGTAGGTACTTACTCTTCTTTTATTGCGAACGTGTTAACAAAATAATATATTGTTAAATAAAATGTATTGAATTTGTAAGCTGGACCCAGTCTC